>PVHP010021739.1:0-29151 GCA_004024765.1 Zapus hudsonius | reverse complement strand
CTACCTATCACCTGTATGTCATCTATTTTCTTTCAAAAATAATTTATTTATTGGAGGGGGCTGTCCACACATCAGGGTCTCATGCTGCTGCAAACAAGCCACTTTGTGCAGCTGGCTTTACATGAGTACTGGGGAATCGAATTCAGGCCATCAGGCTTTTCATGCAAGTGCCTTTAACCACTAAGCCATCTCCCCAGCCTCTACTGTCTATATTTATTTATTATCTACCTTCTATTTATCTACGATCTCTGTATCCATCATCTATCTACCTATGGATAGCAAACAGGGAAAAGAAAAGGTTAGAATCCCATACTTGACAGCATAGAAGCACCTGTGTCTAATTTTGTTTTCTAGTTCTCATTAAAACGATGGCTTTTTCAAAAGAAGTTTCAAAGCACTGATTTTGGGGGCTGGAGATGTGGCTTCATTGATAGAGTGCAGACCAAGCATGCACAAATCTCTAAGTTTCATCCCTAGTGCCATATAAACTGGGGATGGTGGCCCAGACCTATAATCCTAGGAGCTAGAAGCAGGAGGATCAGAAGGTCAAGGTTATCCTTGGTTACATAGGAAGTTTCAGGCCAGCCTGGGCTACATGAGACTTTGTTTTAAAAAATTAACTAATTAATTAATTAATTAAAAATAAATAATATGTCCTTCGTACCCCCTCTTGGGCTGTCTGTCTGTCTTCTCCTTGGAGCGTTCCCACTCCCTCTGGAATGCCGAAGGAAGAATGGAGTTTCCAGCAACTCTAGGAAGAACTGTATTCAGACAATTAGGCACATTCTGCACTTGCCTGTGGCATTGCTATAGATAGAAAACTTCATCTGGGTCATCAGCAAGGGCTCAAGCTTCCAAGCATCTTCTTTTGGGAGCTTTTATTCATCCACAAGAGCAACAGCCTTGACCTTTCTCTCTCCTTCAGCTTCAACTGTCTTTTGCAACCCAACCACATTGGGAGTCACAGGAGGGACAGGACTGAGAGTGTGGGCAGCAGGGGGATGGATAGGATAAAAATGAGTGTTTTTCCCTCTTGGCCATAGGTGGTCTCTGTTCAGCAGTGCCTCCCATCTACCAACCCTCCTCTCTCACCACCACCCCAGTCAAGGTGGGCTCAGCTGGAGGACTCCTCAGGAGCCGGTGAACCCCCACTTCAAATGATACTCTTAACAGCTTCAGCAGGGGCTCTAGACATCTCCAGAGTGGCAAGATGGCCACCCAAGGAGCCATCCTTCCAGGAAGGTAGGATGTCAACACACTGGGTTTCCAGGCTGCCTGATAGAGCTCTCAGCCCTGGTTGGTGCCTCAGAACCTGTGCTGAGACCCCAGGACACACCCCCTAACGCCTTCCAGCTGCTCTGAAGCCAGCTGAAGGGACAATAGGCTGTGCTCAGCAAGAAAAAAAGATGGGTTCTCACCTTACTAAATAACTGGAGGACTTCTTTTTTTTCTTTTTCTTGACAGTTTTTAAACATTTTATATATCTATCTATATCATCTATATCTATATCTGTATCTATCTATCTATCTATCTATCTATCTATCTATCTATCTATCTATCTATCTATATAATTGTGTGTGTGATTACGATCCAAACACACACAGACATATATATATATATATATATATATATATATATATATATATATATATATATATATATATATATATATATATATATATAATGTGTTTGGTCATGATCACCTCCCATTATATTCTCTTCTTCACTTCTCCCACTGAACCACTTCTTCCCAGCTTGTCTCTACTATGTGTGTGTGTGTGTGTGTGTGTGAGAGAGAGAGAGAGAGAGAGAGAGAGAGTCTACACTGGGTTTTCCGGGCTGCACAGGCAGGGCAGGAGTGCCTCCAGGAGGTGGGGACGGGCAGAGCCAAGCCGCGTGTCTCTCCATGGTCCTGGCTGGCTGCTGGGGCGCTGGGAGCTTGTCTGGCTGGCTGACTGGCATCGGCTGGCCGGTGCCCTCCGGGGGAGGTTCGCCCGGGTTACAGCTCTGTTGGTGGTTCTGCTGGTGGCAGCGGAGGTGGACATGGAGGGGAGGGGGGAAGGGAGGGAGCAGGCATGCTCCGAGTTGGCTCCAGCAGCAGCCAGGACCCAGACATCTGTGGAGGCATGTCCATGGGCCTGACAACCCACGGAAGTGTTACAGCTCTTGGAAGCATGGCTTCCTGTGTGTTCAGCTCATCTCTTCAGAGAGAATAATGGGCAGTGACCCCTGGGAAAGGTGTGGAAATATATTCCCCCTTTATTGTAGGAGCACCGTTGGTTAAATAGAGGTAGAGGAGGAGGGAGGGGAAGAAATGGGCCAAGGAGATTGGCAGTAACCAGCGACCTGTGAATACCTGCTTTGCATGTAGACATGAGCTTGGGCACTGTGGTAGTGTGAATAATGTCCCCCAAAAGAACTAAGGATTTATTAAAATTATTAATTGTCTCCAGGCTTCTGGCTAGAGGAAGTGCCACTTTGGCCTAGCCTCCTGGGGACTGATCCTTTCTAATTTGGATGTAAAATACTAAGGGTAGATATGCAAAAGAAGAGCCAGAACCCTGGTCTGTAGATCTGCATTTTGTGAATCAGTGTGTTACAGTGTGCTTGCTTGGTGCTGGTGCTGGGCTTCTGTCTCTGTCTCTGCCTGGATCTGTGAAAAGGGGCCAGCCTTTTTCCTTAACTTCCCCTAGATCTGTTCAATAAATTTTCCTCCCCAAATCGTGCCTGGTTTGAAGATTCATCCCAGCAGCATGTGGCTGACTACGACAGGCATGTATCAGATGGTGGGGGCAGAGGAACTTCCACCTTCCAGGCACAGCTGGGGTGTGAACCTGGATTCATGTGGCTTGCTCATGGGGGTTGGTAGTCAGGGTTGACGATGGATGCCTACTGGGTTACCACCGGGGTTTCAAACCTGTTCAAACATCGTTAACCCTTTGTTCTCCATGTCCCATTAGCAATGCCAACAGAGAGAGAGAGAGAGAGAGAGAGAGAGAGAGAGAGAGAGAGAGAGAGAGAGAGAGAGAGAGAGAGAGAAACTGACTTTAATAAGGGTTGCTTGCATGAGTATTGGTGGGGGTTACTTACCAGAGTATGTGCAATGAAAAAATGTTTCCCCCTCCCCCAGCATCACTTCACTTCCAGTAACTTCTCAAGAAGGAATGGAAGCCTCTTGCCCTCCTCAGTGGTAGATTTCTTCTTGGTTCACCACCTTCTTTCTATTCTTCTCATCTTTCTAGAGGACTGTTACTCTCCCTGAACTTGCTACATGGTTGGTGGTCAATCTGGTTCTCTGACAGGCTCTGGGAGAGATTGTCAATGTTGACTCATTTAGTTCACAGAAATCTTAGAGGTGGAAGGGGAGTTGGCCGTGTGGTGTTGATGGGTATGGAGGGGGTGAATGGGCAGGGCAAGGGGGGTGAGAAGAAAACAAGGCTGTTGTGACGCACGCACATTCCCAGAACTCAAGTTTCTCGGGACAACACTCTGAAGAGGCCCTTTATCCCCATGGCCCATTATTTTGCCCTTTTCCAACACTTCTTCAAAGCCTTTCATCCATGCAGTTCAAAGTGTCTTTCCGACTCTGGGCAGTCACTCTAGGACACAGCAGATGGTCGGGAGGAGGAGGAGGCCCCAAGCCCCAGCAAAATGAGAGGAGTGAGCCTGGCACATGGTCGAGGTGACCTCAGCCATCTCGCAGGCTGATCTTGGAGGTCAGGCTGGGGTAAGCTTTCCAGGACAGATGAAGGCTTTAGGAGAGTCTGGGGGCAGGGTGGTGCCATGCCAGGCCCTGGACTGAAAGTGGAGGCCCTTCACCTTGAACTCTGCTCTACTTCCCAGATGTGGTCCCAGCTCTGTCCGCTTCTCTCTCACTGTCCTTGCTTGTCTTGGGCTGTCTTCAAACCATTCTGGTTTTTAGCCTTAAGGTGTTGTTAGAAGCCCAGGTTCAAGTTCAGTCCTGTTATTTGCTGACTGAGAGATTGAACCTGGCTGGGTGCCTCTGAAGTTCCCAGGACTGGAGATGTCTGGTGTCTGGTCTCTGGTCTCTGTGAGGTGGTCCAACTATGACCCGGATGATCTTGCCCTCCTCTCAACCTTGACTAGGAGTCCTCTGCCCTCTGCCAAAAAACCCACTCCTTGTGAAATGGGTGCCCGCTAACTGGGGCTGGGTTCCTTCTTTCATGCAAGACAACTGCATTTAATTCAGACCTCAGGGGAAACAGACAAAGGGAGATGATTGACATTTGGGAGAGGCCTAAGGGGAAGTTCTGGAACCATCTGTCTGCCCTCCCCATGAGAATAGCAATGACACAACCCCTAAAGAGTGACGACTTACTGATCTCCTTCAAATATTTAGGATAAATGGAGATTATCCTCATTTCCTAGATGAAGATTTCACTCCCAAAGGATGTTTAAGCCTGGGGATGTAGCCAAGTAGTTCCCAGACTTTCTTAAATCCTTCATTCTAAGTCAAAAATACTTCAAAGAGTCTACAGTATGGTCCTGGGTAGTATTTGTTTTTTTTTAATTTTTAATTATTTGCATATGTATTTGTGTGTGTGTGCATGGGCACATCAGGGTCTCTTGCAGTTGCAAACAAATGTCCATCTGGCTTTATGTGGGTGACTGGGAAGCTGAAACCCGGGCTGGCAGACTCTGTAAGCAAGCACCGTCAGCCACTGAGCCTTCTCCCCAGCCAATCCATTCATTTAAAAATATCAATCCTGGACTGGAGCTCAGTGGTTAAAGGTGCTTTCTTGCAAAGCGTGATGGCTGAGTTCAATTCCCCAGTACTCATGTAAAGCCAGATGCACAAAGTGGCACATGTGTCTACGCATCCGGAGTTCATTCTGGGACTATAGGTGCATACCACCAAAGCACAAACTGCCACCCTTTCATTTAACGTTTGATTTTTTAATCTTTAAATTTATTTATTTATTTATATGTGTGTGTGCATGTGTGTGCGCGCGCACTCATATGCGTGCGCACCAGGGTTTCTTATCACTGCAAATGAATGCCAGATGCATTTGTGACTTTTTGTGTCTGACTTTATGTGGGTCCTGGGGAATAGATCCTGGGTGGCAGGCTTTGCAAGCAAGTGCTTTTCACTGTTAAATCATCTCCCCAACCCAAAAATGTCTTCTTAAAAGATTCCTTTTTCTATTACTTAATTAGTGTGTGTGTATACATATATATACGTATATGCACATGTGTGCACATGCACCTTGTTCTTTTGCCACTGCAAAAAAAAAATGTCAGATGCACACAACACTTTGCATACCCGGGTGCTAGGGAGCTGAAACCAGGCCCACAGACCTTGCAAACAAGCACCATTAACCACTGAACAATCTTGCCGGCAAACTTTTGTGTATTTTGAGACAGAGACCTTGAACTCACAATGCTGCCTCAGCCTCTGGAGTTCTGAGATTATACGCATGCTTCACTTCCAGTACTCATCTAGGCACTTCATATACACTAACCAGAATCTCATCCTCAACCCTGTTATTATTCCCACTTTCCAAAGAGGAAGCTGAGGCACAAAGCAGTTCAGTAACTTTTCCAGGGTCCCATGGAGAAAGAAATAGCAGCATTCCACCCCAAGCACTCTGGCTGCAGAGTCCTGATCTTCAATCTTCTGCCATTCTATTGTTCAAAAATCATGCCAAGGGCTGGAGAGGTGGCTCAGCATTTAAGATGCTAGCCTGCAAAGCCTAATGACCCAGGTTCTATTCCCCAGTACCCATGTAAAGCCAGATGCACAAAGTGATAAATGCATCTGGAGTTAGTTTGCCATGGCATGTGCATTCTCTCTCTGTGTCTCTCTCCCCTCTCTCTGTGTCTTCTTTTCTCTCTCTCTCTCTCTCTCTCTCTGATTGCAAATAAAAATAAATAAATAAATATTTTTAAAAAAACATGCCAAGAACTCACAGGTCCTTCAGGGTCCAAGTGCTGCAGCAACCTCCACTTTCTGTCTACCTGGGTCAGTTCATGTGCCCTAGCATCTCCATCAGACAACACAGACACTCCAAAGAGAGCATGGAATGCTGTGCACTAGAGACAGGCAGAACCCCTGGGACTGCGGGGGAACCCCTGCATCAAGTGGCCAACACTGGAAGACCAGGCCCTTCTGTGGGAAAATCAATGACGGCAGGAACTCTTCCCCCACCATGAGAAACCTATATTTAAACATAATTAAACATGCTTTCTGAAGAGGAACTACCCCATGCTTTGACCAAACATGTGGCACCCTCTCTCTCCCATGCACCACTATGGTGGTTTATGTGGCATATGCTGTTCTGAACCTAGCCCAAGACTATTAGGACAAATTCCAAATATTCTTTTTTTTTTCCTGGAAACCCAGGCTGCACTTATGCCAAGCAGAAGTTGAGAGTAAGGAGGCTCTGCTTCTGCACATGCTCACTACTCAGGGCTGGAGGTGGGACACAGCCCCTCCCACTGGGTCCTTTCTGTGTCTCTGAGCTCATGTGTTGACCTCCTACTTAGCCCTTCCGAGACTCTGGGACATTGGGCTTGCCTTCTCCATGAAGACAGACTCTTCCCAGGTGAGAGAGAGAGAGAAAAAAAAGACTAGTTACCTATCTCTTTATCACACCAGGCAACAAAAGGAATTTTAAACCCACTTCCAATTTAACTCAGAGATAATGGTTTCCAAAGTCTCTGTTTCCCCTCTCCACACTGGTGGAAGAAAGACATTCTCTTCTATTTCCTGATTATATATGAATTCCCCCACACCCATATAAAGGCCTGCACTGGGTGTGTGGGGAGGTTGGGAAATGGCACAATCTAGATAAGGCTCTTGTCACAGAAACATTTGGACCTGAGTTTGGATCTCCAGAACCCACATAAATTCTGGGCATGATAGTGTATGCCTGTAATCTCAGCACTTGGGAGTTTAGAAATAAGCAGATCTCCCTGTCAATCTAGGTATTTAGACTAGCCAAACTAGTGAACTCTGCATTTGGTGAGAGACCCTGTCTCCATAAATGAGGTGGACAGTGATTGAAGAGGCCACTTGATGTCAACCTTTGGCCACCACAGGCATATTCACACACATGCACTCACACTCATGACCCACATATAAACATATATACACATGTACACACACACACCACACTACATACACACAAGCAAAATCTCTGCATTAGAGATGTCTATGTGATGAGGAAGGAGAGAAGAGAAAGAGAAAGACACAGAGAGATATTGCATATTCTCACATAGCCACACCTCCAGGTTCTATAATTAGCACACCATATAGGACAATTCTATAACTTAGAAAACACCAGCCTGGATATTGGGTGGCAGACAAGGCAGAACATTTAGTTTCTCTCTTTGTGTGAAAGATCTTTTAAGCTACTGTTTGATTGCCTGGGTAGATTAGGGTGGCTCTGAACTTCCCAGGAGAAACGTGCTTCTTTCCCCAGCTCTGAGAATCTGCCTCCCCCCACCCCCAAGCGATAAGGCATCTGTAAACACACTCTGAAACTCTTTCCCTGCTTTCTTGGGTTGTCACTTTGAAGCAGAGCTACAGGAAGACCTCTGTCTGAGATGAAAATGTCTTGCCAACTGATAATGGAGCCAGCACAGCAGCTGAAATCCACTCAGTAGCAGGGATTAGTGAACCTGAGAAGGTTGGTCTGGCTTGAAGTCTGAGTTGAAAATATGAGGTTTGGATTCAATCAAAATGAACCCAAACTCCAACCTCCACCCTCCTCCCAGAGGCAGGGGTGCTCAGCCAGACACTAAGTTCACCCACTGTGAAATTCAGAAAGTCCTTCAGTTTTAGAAACAGTTCAGGTAACTTGTATAGCCACGGTGGTTTGAAAGAAAAATGTCCCCTATAGCCTTAAGTGTTTATGATTAAACTTTCTACTTAGTCCCCAGCTGGTGGAGCCTTTGGGAGGGGGAGCCTTGCTGGAGGAGGTGTGTTCCTGGAGCTGGACCTTGAGGTCGATTGGTCCAGGCCTTACTGAATGTTTGGAGCTAGCTCACTTTTGCTGCCCTTTCTCTCTCTGTGTGTGTCTTTTTCTCTCTCTCTCTCTCTCTCTCTTTTTCTCTGCTATGGATATGTGAAGTTGTGAGCCTGCTCAGCTTTTCTCCACCATGATGAAGCTTCCGCTTGAATCTGTATAAAACCTTTCCTCCCATAAGCTGCTTCTGGTCAGGTCTATTGTCCCAACAATGAGAGCAAAACTGCTTCAATAGTTTTCAAATTTCATCCAGGCTACAGATCATCAGGAGAATTTGTTGGCTTATTAGATTCTGGGCTCTCCTAATTTACACAGTTTAGAATCTGGGCTCTCTACTGCCTTAGTCTGATTTATACAGATTAGATTCTGGGCTCTAATGTCATAGTCTGATATACATAATTTAGGTTAAGACTCAGTGTTATGGCTTGGATGTAAAATGTCCCCATAAACTCATGTGTCTGAACACTTGGTGGTGCTACTGTTTTGGAAGATCATAAAACCTCTGGGAGGTGGGAACCAGGTGGAGGAAGTAGATCTGGGGGGTGGTGGTGAGGGTGGGGCTTGAGCTTTGTAGCCCAGCCCTACGTCCTATCCATGTCTGCGTCTTGGTGGAGTGAGACACTCCTGCTGCTATGACTTCCTCGCCAACATTGACCATCACCTCAAAACTGTGAGCCAGAATAAATCTCTCCTCCCTTGCTTCTTGTGTTATTGTTGTTGCTTGTCTAATTGAGACAGGGTCATCTGTAGCTGAAGTTGGCCTG
Organism: Zapus hudsonius; assembly: GCA_004024765.1. Lineage (NCBI taxonomy): Eukaryota > Metazoa > Chordata > Mammalia > Rodentia > Dipodidae > Zapus > Zapus hudsonius. The sequence goes on along the minus strand of PVHP010021739.1, from coordinate 20,396 downwards.
AAATCCTGATCCTCTACCTCTTCCTCCCAAGTGCTGGGATTGCAGGTTATATCACCATGCCTAGTTCTTGTTACCTCTTCTCAGGTATTTGGTTATAGCAGCAATAAAGTAACCAACACACCAGTGAAATGGGTTTTTAGTAAGCCCTCGGGGCCGTCTTAAACCAGATTTTAAAAATCACTGTTTTAGAACCAGCTGACAAATAGCAAATAAATTTATGCAGACCCACCTGAGGTTCGGTAGTGTAGGCATTTGTGATGGTCCTGAGAATATGGGAATACAATTACCTCTTTGACTTCATAGAAGATTGGGTCCAAGAACTTAGGGGTTCCAAAATTTGTCAAATCTCAAGTCCTTTATATAAAACGGGTTAGCATTTGCATATAATCTGCTCATATCTTTTGTATACTTCCAATGAATATTGGAAGCTCATATTCTTGTATTCTAATATAATGTAAATGTCATAGCTGTTATGGGTTGTTTAATAAAGTGACAAGGAAAATATGCCTGTTTATGTTCAATACATTATTTTTTTCTCTTTCTTTTTGTGTGTGTGTGTGTCCATTCTTGTATGCATGTGAATGAATGCATGTGTGTATGCAGGTGCACACACATGTGTGCAGGTCAGAGGTTGACATTGGCGGTCTTTCTTGATCACTCCCCATCTTAATTTTGTTTATTTTTATTTTATTGTTGTTATTTTTGTGGTAGGGTTCCTCTCTAGCCCAGGCTGACCTGGAACTCACTCTGTAGCTCCAGGCTGGCCTCTAGCTCACAGCGATCCTCTTACCTCTGCCTCCCCAGTGCTGTGATCATAGGTATGTACCACCATGCATGGCTTGTACATGGGTTCAGGTCCTCATGCTTGTTGTGTAGGAAGTACTTGACCAACTGAACCGTCTCCCCAACCTTGATCCTTGATTGGTTAGTTCTATAGCTATGGAAACAACCGATGCAGAGGGCTGACTACATGAGGTTGAAGGTTGATAAACCGCTACAGCTTCTAATTTCCTGAGTGTCACCTGTGGTGTCAACTATCCTTCCCTATCCCAGGACCTCCTAGGCTTCCCCTCAATTCAGGTATCCAAGTTAAAACAGAACTCAATAGAGGGTCTCTGCATCCCAGTATCTATTGCTAAGGCTGGTGTCTGCTCTGATTGGCTGCTGTCTCCAATCCCTAAGCGTCATGGCATGGTAGCCATGAGCCATCAACTCCTGGGTGACTTAAGGATGCCACTCTCTGCCACTCACATTGTCTTCTCTTATCCTTTTCCTGGTGGTCCTTCTGCCCTTGACCTCAGACTGCTCCTTCCTCCATCTCTCTGTGTCATTGATCCATTCTCGGTCCCTGAGTGATGACACTAGGTACCATTTAAATGCCAGTGACTGTCAGTAGATGGCCATCTCTCCTGGAATTCCAGAAGATATTTTAGCCTTCAGTTGGAAGCTCCAAGGGATGCCCAAGAACGCCTTGAATTCAACATAGAACAAACAAAATCCATACACTCAGTGTTTTCTTCCAGCCCACCCCATCTCTGGAGATGGTGCCTTTTAAAGGAATGTGTTCAAGACAGGAGTCTAGGAGTTCATCCTTATTTCCTTCCTCCCCCCATCACCCTACCCAGAACACACCTGTTCCCTCCACCTCCCCCACTGCAAATGAGACCTTTTGTCTTGTCCTCCTGAGACCCATTCTTGTTAGTGAGATGGTTTCATTAGAACATAATCTATCACACCACCGACCTGCTAGAAACTCTCCAATGGTCTCCTCTTGTATGAGAATTTGACCTGTATTACTTACCACAGCATACAGAGGCCCTGTTTGTGACTTCCCCCAACTCCCTCCTGACGACTCTCCCATTGGGCTTTCTCAGCCCAGTCTTTCTGGCCTTTCTCTCATTCCTCAGAACATCCTAAACTCATTCCTGCCTCAGGGCCTTTCACTAGATAGGTCCATGGCTTGGAACGCTGTTTCCTCTGGGATGGTCACTTCTCATCTGTCATTGCAGCTTACCCAGAAGTTAGCTGAGCTTGCAAACTTCACCAGCTACCAGTTGCTCTCCATCGCCCTGTATGAACTCTCTGCATAGCACTTACCACTAGTGGATATTTAATTGTTTCCTGGCACTTCTTTGTTGACTATTCCATTTTCTCCAATGAGAATTCAAACCCCAGAGTGCTGTGGCTTTGGGAATTTGTACCTGCATTAAAAATACACACACACACACACACACACACACACACACACACACCCCTACACACATGTGTGTGTGTGTAGGGGTGTGTGTGTGTGTAGAGTGAGTGAGTGAGAGAGAGAGAGAGTCAGATATGATGGTGCACACCTTTAATCCTGGCATTGGGGGTGGGAGGGCAGAAGTAGGAGGATCACTGTGAGTTCAAGGCCACCCCTGAGACTACATAGTAAATTCCAGATCTATCTGGGCTAGAGCAAGATCCTACCTCAAAAAACCTAAAAAATAAAAACTACATGCATACACATTTGAATAAATATTTTTATTCAGCTGTTCATTTAATATGAACAGGACTCCTATCTCTGCCAGCTTCATACTGATACAGGAATTGGAATTTTCTGCCAATGCCTCAATATTATATGTCAATGCACACATATAACACGAGAATTTTGGAGTGTCTTTTGAGAGCAATAGAGCCATATATTGGCTCTTTGGTAAGCAGTAACTCAGGATGTGAGGCACTGAGCAGTCAAATCACACAGAGCTTACACTGAGTCAGAGGCCTTTTAGGGTCCTTGTCTTATAAATGCAAAGAATTGAAATCCACAGACTAGAGGATAAGATTTTATTAGATCTTTCTTTCTTTCTTTCTTTCTTTCTTTCTTTCTTTCTTTCTTTCTTTCTTTCTTTCTTTCTTTCTTTCTTTCTTTCTTTCTTTCTTTCTTTCTTTCTTTCTTTCTTTCATCAGAGAGGTTTTATTAGATTGTAGCTAGAACTGAAGAGAAGGAAGGAAGGAAGGCAAAGCTCTTGCCCAGGGAGGCAAAGGGGGATTTTGAGAGCCAGCATTTTCTAGGTTCTGATTGGGGGCTGAATTGACCAGCCCTGCAGGTTTCTGGGTAGTATCTGGTGGTAGCCTTCTCAGAAGGGAGCAATTGTCTCTTCAAAGGAGGAAGATCTCCTTTCTTGGGAGGGCCTCATGAGTTCAAGGACCAGCAGATCTAGGGAAGGAACTCTTTACTCAAGGAAAGTCTCAAGGGTATTCCAGTGATAATTTTTTATTTTCAGGGTCCTGTCACCCCTAAACTGCCTCAATACTATGAATATATACTAAACTAGAAATAGAATAGCAAGCTTATTAGAATTGTATACAGAATCAAGCTAACTATTCCAAGCAGAGGCTCTGAAGAAAAAAAAGATGTCTATAGTTTGGTGTGAGGATCGTAAGTTATCCATTTCTGGATGTTCCCTAGGGAATAACTGAAGGCTTCAGGATCCTATGACTACCTGTCAGGAGCACCTGTTGCAGTTGGTATGGAAGAGTCTGAGAGTCTCTGTCACAAAGCAGCTAGGAGGTCTTCATACTTTGCAAATTTGGTAACTGCTTGCTTGGTACATAGCTCTTGGCAAACCTGACATTGTTGTTACCTTCTGTTGCTGGGATAAAGCAACTGACCCAAGGCAGCTGATGGGCGGAAAGTTTTGTTATTTTATTTTATTATTATTATTTTAAATAGTGTCTCACTCTAGCCCAGGCTGACCTGGCTGGTACTCATTCTATAGCCCCAGGCAGGCTTCAAACTCATAGTGATCCTCCTACCTCTGTTTTCCAAGTGTTGGGATCAAAGGCATGCACCATTTTGCCTGGTTAAGTGTTTTATGTTTTTAAGTTTGACTTATAATCTTGAGGGAAAAATCCATTATGGCAGGGAAAAGGGTGGCATGAGCAGAAGCTGGACATCACCTCTGCTATACAGAGAGAAAACAGCAGCAGGAGAGTGAGCCGAGCTTTGGCAACGGGGAGCTGCCTCTAACATCCCTAAGCCTGTCTCTGACAACACAACTCCTCCAGCAAGGCTCCACCTCCCACATTGCCACCAGCTGGGAACCAAGCATTTAGAAGCATGAGTTTTGGGGGGAACATCTGACTTAAACCACCACACCTGGCGTAGTCATGGAGAAGAGCCTTCATTGCCTGCCTGGAGAGCAGTTTCTCAGTCTCACCACCCTGGCACTGGGGATGTTGTGAGGGTCAGCCCTGCACATCCTAAGACATGTAGCAGTGTTCCTGGCCTCTACCCTCCAGATAGCCATTCCCAGTTGTGATACTGTGGTAGTTCATCCTGTCAGCTTGACAGGACAGGAATCACCCAGGAGACAAATCTCTGTGAGAGTTTCTAGATTCAGTTTCTTGAGGTTTGAAGACCCACCCTAAATCTGTGTGACACTATTCCATGGGCCAAGATCCCTGAGTGAATAAAAAGGAGAGAGAGAGAGCTGAACACCAGCATTCATCTCTCTCTGCTTCCTGACTGAGGTTGCAATGTGCCTGGCTTCTTCAAGTTCCTGCCACCTTGCCTTCCCTGCCATGATGGACTGTCACCTTACACTGTGAGCCAAAGTAAACCCTTCCCCCCTTAAGTGGCTTCTTGTCAGGCATTTTGTCACAACAATAAGGAAAGTAACTGACAGGGATAGCAGGTGCAACTATGGACATTGCTGAGTTTCTCCTGGAAATCAACCTGAGCTCTGTGTTCTAGAATCCCAAGATGTCTGACAGGAGACTCTATATTCAGTGGTCTAGAAGAGTCATGTTATCAAGAATATACAAGATATGGGGCAATTCTCAAGACTGACTCCCCTTTACTGCTAAGTGCATCTGGGCTGGCTAATTGTGTACATGGGAATCAAGAGCAGCTTTTAACTCATCTAAAAGAGATAGCCTGGCCAAAGCTTATTTGAAGACTGTCGTGTTTTAAAACTCAACACGACTTAAAACAGAATCCTCTAAGTTCCTTTGCTAAAATACTTTCAGGATGTATTAGGTATAACAATAGCTTGCTACATGAAAATGGCTTTGAAAATCTTAAAAGTGTTAGGAAAGAAAAGAGACTTTTTTTTTTGCAAGGCATTAAATTGGATGTGAATATGACAGATTTCAAAGACTGTCAAAATAACGAATTTACATCATAAATGCAGCAGCTTTCTGTATAAAGGCTCTCCTGCCGCTCGGGAAAGCATTTAATGGTGAGCAAGTTCAAAATGTCGTCAACTCCCACTGGTACCAGAGGAAGGCCATCCTCACTAGAGTCCCCGGGCTTCAGATAATGTCCTATGCCTTTTTTTTTTTCAAGTTAATAAACTGCACTCCTGTCAAATTTCAGATAAATGAAAGAGATGGCACCATTGTGTTCTCCCACATCTTGCTAAGAAAGATATCTCCCAATATTTCAGGAGGAGCAGTATGCCAAAATAAAATAAAATAAACTTGAAATAAATCCACCCCGCAGTGACTTTCCCGGATCAAAGACGATGGGATTTCCACAGAAGCGCTTCTCTGAAGTTTGCTTTCGTCCGATAGCGGCTCATTATGAAGCTTCTAATGCATTTGCTTGTTTCAAAGTTAGCCATCTAAAATTTTAATCATGTATGAGTGCAAGATAGTCACAGGGTCGCACCCCAATGCTGAGAAGCCTTTGTATCCTGAAGAGCCATGTCAATATAGTATTTTCTAGAATCATCAGCAGGTAGGCTTGGGGAGGGGGTATCTTCAAACAGTTCCTCTCTTTGATGGGTGGGTGGACAGCTTTCTGAAGTTGCCTTTTAAAGAAAAATAAGTCTGAACGTTTTGAAATCTGGATTCCTTTCTTTTTGAGAGAGCGGGCCTGCTGGCTTATTTTTCTCCTCTCTCTTCCTTCCTTCATTTGTGTGCCAGGGGGATGTATTGTTTAACTGGGGTCCCAGCTTCTCTAACGAGGGTCTCTGGGAAAAGAAGCATACTCATTTACTTACACTCCTGGCTTAAATGTCTTCCAACATGTACCTCTCCACTTTGAGGATGTCAAGTTTTCTTTCTCAAGATCGTAGCCTGGGCACTGGCTGACCCCATCCATATGGATCTCAGTGTGGACTTGGGAATCAGATTTTCCAAGTTTTCAGGAGTAGAGTCACACTTATGATGGGCAAAGATGAAGGAGAGCGGGGCTTGGAAGAGACCTTGCTATCCCCATCCTATAGAAAATCTGGCAAAGGTGACTGGAATTAGAAGAACATTGGGTGGCCATGAAATCCATCATTGACCTTGAGATGGCTTTTAACCTATTCTGGACTTATTGACTATGTTGGCCTCTGTTCTAAGGGATTTACACGAATTAATGTACTTAGTCATTGGAACAAGCCCATGTTTGGATGAATGTCTCTCCAGAGTCCATATGGAAAGAACTATTGGTTCTTAGAATGGCAAATGGGGGGTCCAGAACACCTTAAAAAACTGGGGCTTAGTGGTAGGTTCTTAGGTCATTGGGAAAGTGCTTCTGAAGGGGGTTGTGGGACCCCGACCTCTCAGCTTCTTGGTTCGTGCTGCAAACACTTACTTTGACATGTGTACTGGTCTTGATGGGCTGAACCTCCAGATCCATGAGTCTCTGTCCTTCATAAGCAACCTGCATCTGGTTTTTCTTTATCACAACACAAAGTTAACTGAAACAGATAAGTTCCTTGATTATTCTCTACTGGTTGGGCAAAGAGGTGGAAGCACAAAGTTGGTAAGTTTCAGAGTAGGATTTGAACCCAGGAACTCAGGCTCAGAGCCATGTTTGGGATGCCTGGCTGTAACCTGTAGTAGTTTGAATTAGGTGTCTCCCTCCCTCAAACACACATGTTTTTGGTGCATGGTTCCCAGCTGATGGTAATTCCAGAGATGGAGCCTTGCTGGAGGAGGTGTGTTGCTAGGGGGTGGGCTTAGGGGTGTGATAGCCAGCTCCCCCTTGCCAGACTTGACTCACTCTCCTGCTGCTGTTTTCCACCTGCTGTGGTAAGAGCGTGATGTCCAGCCTCTGTTCTGCCATCTTTTCCTGCCATCATGGAGCTTCCCCTTGAGACTATAAGCCAAAACAAATCCTTTCCTCCCATCAACTGGTTTTGGTTGGGTGTTTTCGCTCCAGCAAGGAGAGGATAATTGTAGCACCACTCTTGGTCAAAACCATATAGCTGAGTTAGCCACAAGGTTTAGCTTTCAGAGATGCAATTAACTTTGGTTCACTCCTGGTTGGTGAAGCAGGCCCTTCTCCTTGGCACTAGAAGCCCTTGTCCACAGAGAGGAAGTAAGGCAAGATGAACTTAGCACAAGCCAACTCTTTGCTGGCCAGATAACCCAAGACAAGAGTCTGTCCCTTTGATATTTTTATTTATTTATTTTTTAATTAAAGAAAAATAGAAGAGAGACAGTTAGAGAGAATGAGCATACCAGGCCCTCTAGCTTCTGCAAATGAACTCCAGATGCACATGCTACTTTGTGCATCTGGCTTTATGTGGGTACTGGGGAATCGAACTCAGGCCATTAGACTTTGCAAGCTAGTGCTTTAACCGCTGAGCCATCTCTCCAGCCCTCATCTTTTCTTTTTCCTACCAAAATTCCCATTTAATTGTTTTGTTGTCTAAGTGGAAACCAAGGCACATTTTCCTCAAGAACTTTTTTCCTTCTTTCTTTTGATGCATTTATTTATTATTATATATTGCTGAAGGCACCCATTGTTTTGATACAACACCCAGGAAGGAATGGTCTCCATATTTATTTATTTGTTTAGTGTATATATGGTGTGTGTGTGTGTGTACATGTGTGTGAGGCAGAAGTCCACATTGAGTGTCTTTCTCAATCATTTTCTATTTTATTTTCTTGAGTCAGTGTCTCTCACTAAACCCAGAGCTCAGTGATTTAACTAAAGCTAGCCAGGAAGCCCAGGGATTCTCCTGTCCCTACCTCCCCACCTTTAGGATTACTGTCACCTGCCACAACATTTATCATTTTTATGTGGGTGCTGGGGATCTGAACTATGGTCTTTGTATATATGTGGTAAGATCTTTACCCACTGAGCAAACTCCTCAACCTGGTCTCTGTTTTATTATAACAGTAATAACAACAATGTTAGGTTCCATTTATTAAGTGTTTATATGTCAAGTATTCTTGTAAACATTATATGCATATTACCATTTTGTTTTAAATATTTTATATATGTATGAATACACACACATACACACACATAGTATATATATATATATATATATGTATATATATTAGCATGTTTAATACTCATTCCAAGTGTATTAGGTTTGGCTGTAATTACAAAGGAGAAATTGAGATCTTGGGATCTATTTCAAGAAATGCAAGCACCTCTTTAACAGACAGTTCACTTCCAAGTACTCTCCTTTGTAGGATTCCCAGAATTTGGGAGGAAAAAAAAGCCATGTCTGGTGCATGGGAAATATTTTGAAAAGTTTCTCAACAGATAGGGCAACTCGATACATTTGTGGAAAATATCATGGTATTTCATATGGTGGAGTCACTATTCAACCGAGTCACAGCCCCGGGTCAGGGCAGGAGTGAGCTCACATCAGCCCAGTCAGAAGGTTCCTAAGGACAGACAAGTTCATGAACAAGCAAGCATGTGCACATGCCACTCAGCTCTTCTGAATAATGAAAGAAAAAAAAAAGATAAATCTCTGAGTGATTGCAGAATTGCAGAAGTGGGCACTCTCAAACAGGAGGGGTTGCAAACAACATATTAGTAGACCTAAAATGTGTTTATTCTTCAATATATACTTAACACTTTTTCCTAAAGGAAGTATACACACAGATGTAGATGTGTATATTCCATAGATTATTTATGAGGGAAAAATTTGAAACTCCCTAAATGTCAAAAAATTTGAATATTGCTAAATGGATATGTAGTAGATCTATACCAAAGAATATTCTGTATTAAACATGACCATGCTACAGCCATTATATATGACATGGGAGAGAATAATAGCATAGAACACACTTCATACTCTATAATCAAGTGATTACCAAGTAATATATAAAAGAGTTAATTTTAGGAAATTAAAAGCAAATGTTTCTATAGAAAGAAAGGTTCAAAGATTGTATTAGCCGACTCAGGCTGTTATTACAAGATACCATAGATGGGGTAGCTTAAGCAACAGGGATTTATTTTATTTTATTTTTTGCAGTTGTGGAGGCTGGGAAGTCCAAGATCAAGGTGCCAGCTGACTCATTTCCTGCTGAGGACTTTCTTCTCTGCTTATGGCCACTTTCTTGCTGTGCTTTTCTTTGATATTTTATTTATTCATTTTCAAGCAGAGAGAGAGAGAGAGAGAGAGAGAGAGAGAGAGAGAGAGAGAGAGAGAGAGAGAGAGAGAGCGCACCAGGGCCACCACCTTGTGGGTCTGGCTTATGTGGGTCCTGGGGAATTAAACCCAGGGCCTTAGGCACTGGAGGCAAGTGCCTTAACTGATGAGCCATCTCTCCAGTCTTACTGTGTTTTTCTGTGCTCTCTGTCTCTCTCTCTCCCTCTCTGTGCACACGTGCATGTATTAGCACATGCATATATATATATGTGTGTGTGTGTGTGTGTGTGTGTGTGTGTGTGTGTGTACATGCACAAATAGATTTCTCTTTGCTTTGTTTGGGTTTTGTTGATATTGTTCTTTCCTTCCCTTTCTTTTCATTTTGTTTCCTTTCCTTCCCTTCTCTCCTCTCCTCACCCCCTTTCTTTCCTTTTCCTCTTTTCTTTCCTTTAAAATGAAGTCTCATATAGCCCAAGCTGGCTTCAAACTTTTTATACAGTAACAGATGACCTTGAACTACAGATCCTTCTGCTTCCACCTCCTAAGTACTGAGACCATAGGCCTGTGCCCCCATACCTGAGTTATGTGGTGCTGGAGATTGAACCCAGGGCTTCATGCATGCCGTACACGTCCTCTACCAGCTAAGCTGCCTCCTTAGCCTTTGTGTTGTTTATTTGAGAGCGTCTCACCATGTAGCCAAGACTTGCCTGGAGCTTGTTATGAGTGCTGAGATTACAGGCATGTGTTAATCTTCTTTGGAGATTACCAGTACTATCATGTTGGAAGTTCACCCACATGACCTTATTTAATTATCTCTAAAGCCCTATCGCTAAATGTAGTCATATTGCAGATTAGGGTTTCAACATATGGATTTGGGGGTCAGGGAGGGTCATAAATCAGTCTATAACAAAGATCAAAACGTAGTTACAGCCAAATGGTGATTGCTATGACTTGGATATGAAGCTTCCTCCAAAGGACTCACGTGTGGAAGACGAGTTCCCCAGCTGGTGAATAGACCATGAGTGTTCTAACTTCACCAATGAGTTAGTTCATAGCTAAATGGACTATTACAAAGTGGAACCCTGATCCTGGTAGAGAATCATAAATTCTGCTTCCTCTCCTCCCTCCTCCCACCAATGACATTACAACTAGTTAACTCCCTTGAAGAGTCTCAGGATGGGGATACAATCAAAAGGAGAATTTCATTTCTCCTTCAACCTGAGTGTGAACAGAGTCTGAACATCCCTGCCAATCCAGGGGTGGGGGAGGGAAAGGGGAAGAGGATCCCAAAGGGGTTAAAAGCCTGATCCCTTTTCTCAGGACCACTGTCTACTCCAGATAGAGCTTTCACTACATCGTTTTACTTTTGATTTGCTATCTTTCTGTCTTCTCATCTTCTCTTCCTTTTCTGGCCAAAGAAGAAGGACCTGTGAACTAGCTGGTTACAGTTCTATCCTTCCATATCTAACTAATCTTACTATAAGGTATAACTCTCTCTCTTTCTGCTCTGGACAGTCTGGGACATGGTCAGGTGGGGGCATCCCTGTAGCCAGTTTTCCAGTAGGCCCGATGTGTGGCTAGCCTTGCCTATCAGTTGGAACCTGGCAGTAGCTGTGTGATGACCAGGACTTGGTAGATGATGCCCTTTCCACAGCCATGCTCTCTGGCAATACAGCCAAAGCACATTAGGTAAGGTGGTAACTTGAGAATCCAATGTTTGGGCCCTTATTTAGAAGCATTCCAATGAATCCACAGCATAAATGTCTGGGTACAAAAAGAAAATCACCAGACTGGAACCGCCTAAGCTTTGGGACCAAACCATAAGATGTGATGGCCATTTGGGAGGCCCTAGACAGAAGCTCTCCACTTATAGCTCAGGTCCCCTTCCCTTAAGCAGAGGAGCCAAGAGGATCACTACCCTACCAAGTTCAGCTTCTTTCTGGCATCAATCCTGTGGACTTGGTCTAATTTGCATGGATGAGCTTGAAGTACAGAAGTGACTTCAGGCATGTTCCATTCATTACCACTTTAAGGCAAAGGCTGACCCATACAGGACAGCCTTGACTACCCAGGATGGTCACTTCAAGTGCCCCTTTGAACCAGCCATTCACCTCTCAGGTATCAGTTGACTCAGTTGAATGGAACCAAAGTACGCTCCTGGCAGGAATTTGAACACTGTGGTAGTTTTGAGTAAATGTCCCCCAATAGAATTTATTATAATTGTGAATTGTCTTCAGCCTTCTGGCTGGAGGAAGTGTCATTTGGCCTGGCCTCCTGGGGTCATGACACCCTTTCTAAATTGGATGCAAAATTCTAGGGATACATATGCAAATCAGCAGCCAGAACCCCAGGTCTGGCAGTTCTGCATTCTTTGTGAATTACAGTGGTACAGTGTGCTTGCTTGCTTGCTTCTAGAGGTGCTGTCTCTGTCTCTGCTTGGATCTGTGAAAGGGGGCCAGCCTTTTTTCCTTAACTTCCCCTGGGTCTGTACTTTCCTTCCCAGAATTGTGCCTGGTTTGGAGATTCATCCCAGTGACACGTGGCTGACTATGACAAATACTCTGTCTCTCTTGTTTACTTACTGTACCCCTGGTGGCTCTTGCTGTGCCTGGTTGGCAGAGTTAAATTTTGGGGTAAGAATTCATGGATGCAAAAATTTAAACCACTTGGCCCAAGAGATGACGGGTCAAGTCACCATATTATCAGTTACTTTACTCATTGCTGTCACAAAATACCTGAACAGGAAGCAGTTTAAGAAAGGAAAGGTTTTATTCTGGCTTATGATTATAAGGGCATACATTCCATCATGGTGGGGAAGGTATAGCAATAGCAGCATGAAACAGAGATGGTCACATTGCATCCAGAGTCAGGGAAAGACGGAGCAAACAGGAAGTGAGACTGAGCTAGAAAGCCTCAAACCTTGCTTTGTTTCAGTGATCCACTTCCTCTAGCCAGGCTCCACCACAAGCCATTCAACTACATGAGCCTATGAGGGACATTTTACATACAAACCATAACAGACACATGGGTGACAGTCACAGTGCAGTAGCCACCTATGTTTCTGAGGGGAAAGAAGAGCTCCATAAGGCCACTCGGATATCAAACAATGTCATATACTGTGAGTGCTGCGAAATAGCCTGGCTGACTGAAGGAAGAAAAAGCAGAAGCGTGGACAAAAGCTTTCAAAGTCTAAGGAACCTTCCAGAGACTCAACAGTTGGTCATCACCTCCTCTGCTCCCTGGACCCACAGCTAGATGGCACTGCCCAGTCTCTTGTGAGAATAGGAATGCTGAGGCAAGGAGTGCAGAACTGGGGCTGGAGAGATGAGTGTTTGTAGCACAAACATGAGAGCGTGAGGGGCCTGAGTTCGATTCCCAGCACCTATGTAAGCAGCTGGGCATACCTGTAACTCCAGTTTTGTGGGGAGCAGAGACTGCAGAATCCCTGGGACTCCCTGGTCAGACAACGGAGCTGGTAGATAGCAGCTCTGGGTTTAGTGAGAGACTCCATGTATAGCAGCTATCTTCTTGATGCTGGGACAAAACACCTGACTGACAGCAGCTTATGGGAAGAAAGGGTTGACTTCCGCTCAGAGTCTCCAGGGAAAGGTTCATGACAAGGGGAAAGCGTGACAGACAAGAGGCTGGACATCACATCACATCTTGTCACCTGAGCTGGGAGATAGCAGAAAGAGGAAGCTAGCTCTGGTATGAAGGGCAATCCAAGGCCTGTCCCAAGTGACACACCTCCTCCAGCAAGGCTCCACTTTTCCAACTGACACTATGAGGCTTAATCACAAACACATGAGGCTATGGGGGACATTTCACATTCAAATTACACACTGTCTCAAGGAGATAACCAGGAGAACACCCAATGTCTTTGTGTGGTCTCTGCCCATGTGTGTTCACATCGCACACATTTGCATACACATGTGTATACACTACACACACACACGTGTACAAAAAAATCAGAACTCTTAGCCATGGAAATACCAGCACAAGCAGGTATAAAGATGACAGGGCCCTGAGATACAGGGAGACAACAGTCCCTGGGTCTTTATTTGAATGAAGACTGTAACCAACATGTCAAACCTGCTTTGCTTCATGGAAGGAAGTAATATATATCAAATTTTGCTTGAGCCACCATAAGTCATTCAATGTTGTCTTGACCAACCTGCAGTCTCTGAGGTAATCCGCATTGCTCATCTCAGGGGTTACCAGAAGTTGTGTGATAGGGGGAAGGAGCCTGAGAAGATGATGGTGAAGCTGTGGGCAATAATCTACAGCAGAGACTGTAACCTCAGGGGAACTGACCATTTGTAAAAACGTCTGATATGTAGTTTCAAATGATCTCAATAAAGGTTGAAGGACACTCTTTCCTAAAGAGACTGGCTCACATATGACAAAACACACGTGTAACAAAACAAGGTCACACTACCCAGGTCACATGCTGGAGTATTAAGAAGTAGAATAACACCAGTGTCATAGCCACGCCGCTGGGATGAATCTCCAAACCAGGCACAATTATGGGGAGGAAAAGTATTTATTGAAGTAACAAACCCAGGGGAAGTTAAGAAAAAAAGGCTGGCCCCCTTTCCCAGATCCAAGCAGAGACAGAGACAGAAGCCCACCACCAGCACCACAAGCAAGCACACTCCAATTGAACAAGAGGAACTCCAGGCTTGAGCTCAGACTACTTTTTGCATATGTAAAGCTTGAATTCCAGATCCACCCCAGAAACACCTAAGGGCCTAACTCTAGGATCTGGCCAAGGTGACACACCTCCTCCAGCCAGAATTGGCTGGAGACAATTTATAATTATAATAAACTTTTGAATCTATTGGGGGACATTATTCAAACTACCACAACCAGGCTCTTGAGACTTCTGAGAGCAACGTTTTAGCATCTACATGTTAGAGACCACGTAGTGCTCACCTTTCTGTACCTGAATGATGTTACATGCCATAACTTCCCACCCCAGTTTCATTCATGTGGCTGGCACTGATGAAATTCCATTCTTTTTATGACTGAATTCATTTCCACTATACATATATAGCACATTTTCTTTGTTAATCCATCCACTGACAGACACTTAGGTAGATTTCATATTTTAACTACCATGAATACAGCTGCATTTCGGTGCTGTAATAACCAGGAAAGTGTAGCTGTTTCTCTGATGTACATATTTCATTTCCTTTGGATATATGCCCAGTAGTAGGATTGCTGGATTGTATAGTTGTTCAAGTTCTTGTTTTTTTTTTGAGAAATGTCTATATTCAAAAATATTTTCCAGAATGGCTGTATTAATTTAGATTTCTACCAACAATATGGGAGAGTTTCCTTATCAACTTTGGTTGCTTTTTCTTCCCCATCTCTCAATGATGCAGGTGTTTCAGTTTTTGACTGGCCCACACTGTATATATGGCTTATGGGGTTAATGTGAGGTTTTGATTCATATTGACTTTTTCACAATAGCTATTTGGAATAGAACAAGATGTTGTCTTATAAGAGCCATGGTGGAGGGAATATCCAGAGGCATTGTCCCCCTCAAAAAATGTCTACAACTTGCACATCTCATAGCCCTCCATCCCATGGACCATTCCAACAATCCCACTGAGGAGGGTCCTCAGTGGATTGGGGGCAGGGATGAGGGAAGTGGGGGTACCAACACAAGACAGTGTTTCTAATTATTAACAATAAGGAAATTATTGAAAAATATGTTGTCATGTTTTGACTGGCATTGCCTTGATGAGTGTTAATTGCTTTTGAGAAATGCCCAGTTTGGGTCATTTGCCCATTTTAAGTTGAAGTTTTTTAAAAAAAAATTTCTTTATTTATTTGCAAGCAGAGAGAGATAGAGAGACAGAGAGAATGAGCGCACCAGGGCATCCACCTGCTGCAAATGAACTCCAGATGCATGCACCACTCTGTTCATCTGGCTTTACGTGGGTCCTGAGGAATTGAGCCCAGGTTGTTAGGCTTCACAGGCAAGCTAGTCACTGATACTAACAAAAGCCCAATATTCAGTGGAATAATGTGATGAAAGCTTGCTTCTCGTGTGTGTGTCTAACAGATCCCAGTGAGGGGGTGGGAGTCCTGGTCATGCTGCTTCCATGTGGGTACAGGGATCCATGCTCTTTTGTCCCCACCCACCCCCTCTCTCTGTCTTCCTCTAGGAAGCACTTTGCTGTCAGCTGGTGAAGGCACAGGAAGAGGAAGTGGAGACCACTCACATCTTAAACTCTTTAGTCCGGAAATAAAGTTCCCTGGTTTTCTCACATTCCCATTGGAATGTGTGAAGTAGTCACAGGCTTCATCTACATGCAAAGGAGGCTGGGACATAAGGTAGCCCTTCCCAGCGACAATCCTACATTATAAAGGGAGTGTGTACATTGTTGGTGGACATCTAAATCTCCATGCCACAACAATAGAAAGAGTCTTCACTAAAGTGATAGTTAAAACAAGATGATCAAGGAAGGGGGCTGGAGAGATGGCTCAGCTATTAAAGGCACTTCTTTGCAAGCCTGATGGCCCAGGTTCAAATCCTCAGTACCATGTAAAGCCAGATGCACAAAGTGGCAAATGCATCTGGAATTCATTTGCAGTGGCAGGAAGCCTTGGAGCACCTATACTCACTCTCTCTTTCCATCTGCCTCTTTCTGTCTCAAGTAAATAAATATATGGGAAATGGCACAATTAGGTGGATCTATAGCTAGCTGATAGATTGTACCCAAAGGATACTTCCAAATTGGAAATAGACTCCACAAACACAAGACCATCAGAAGTGAAATCTGTGTCATCAGCAAGCAAGAGTGGGCCATATGCTTGCTAACAGGGGGCTGTGGGAACAGAGGACAATGTCTTTTCTAATGGTTGCAATCACTAGGCATGTCCCAGGAGGAATATTCAGGGTATTATTCCCTGCACTGGTGTTCAGGTCCTCATGCTTGCATGACAAGCCCCTTACCCAGTGAACCATTCATCCAGACCAAAGATAATACTTGTTTCAGTTGTTAAATTTCGGAGCAATTTATTGTACAACAGAACACAACTGACACATTCTCTGTGACTGTAGGGTAAATGAATAAATGAGTGGGTAGTGAATGAACGTCTGACCATGTCTAAACATGACTCGGTGGTCATTGCTGCTCAGTGCTATAAAAAAAAAAGACAAGAGTTTCTTACCACAAAACACTTCAATCCCATTCAGTGCAGGAGGAAGATAGCCTAGTATGCTCTCACTCCAGAAAAAAAACCAAAAAACAAAACAACAAAAAAACTCATTTCCCATCAAAATCCACCAGGGAGTACCTTCTCCCCAACAGTCCCATCTACATGCCTGAAGCCAGTTTTCTTCAAACCCAAGACAGTACATGCTTTTTTTTTTTTTTAACCCATTTGGAATGCTTTTCCCTAATTCCACTTTTGGTTGCCTTCTGCTCATATCTCATAAAGCAAGAATACACAAAAAGAAACTTTCCTAGAGTGAACATTGGTTGGACCTAGAAACCCATAGAAATCCTTGGGGGTCTGTGGGCTGATGTTTTAAAAACTCCAGATAGTGGAAAGCCTACATGATGGAAGATGATACAATTATTCTAATGGATTTAGCAGGACTACAGGTGCCACTCACAGAAAAGTGGGTGCCTAGCACACACAGGTCACGGATTCCATCTCAAGCACTGCCAAAAAAAAGAGGGGGGGCAAGTGGTGGCAAAGAACAATTTATAGCAAGGAAAGATGTTTATAATATACTGTTATCTTAAAAGGAAAACAACTTCTAAAAGAGGCATGCAACCCTTGACTCAATATCATGTGATATTTATTATTATTAATATTGACTATTATCAATGAGCTTGTCATCATTGTATGTATAAATAATAAAATGCATCCCTGTTGCAGTCACCTTTCTAGTTGCTGCGCAGAAAGAACCCAAACAAACGTGGCTTGTAGAGGAATGGGTTTATTTGGCTTACGGATTCGAGGGGAGACTAAACGATGGCATGAGCAGAGGGCTGGACATCACCTCTGCCAGAGCACTGCAAACAGCGGCAGGAAGGTGTGCCAAACACTGGCAAGGGGGAGCTGGCTTATAACCCCCATAAGCCCGCCCCCAACAACACAGCTTCATCGAGGTTGTAAAACCCAAAACCAGCCATCAGCTGAGGATCGATCTATCAGAACACATTCATTTGTTTGTGGGGGACACCTGGATCAAACCATGACAATCCCCATACAGAATTATCAGCCATAAGCAGGTTGAGAGAGAACACAGTTGATCTTCCATATCTGTGGGATCTACACCCATGGATTCAACCAACTGGGGAAAATATTCATAAAAAATTTATGTCTGTATGGAACAAATTCAGGCCATTTATCTCACTGCTAATCTCTAAGCAATACAATATGCCAAGTATTTACATGACATTTTATTTGCATTGGGCATTATAAGTCATTGCAAGTCTTCTAAATATTATTTTAGGTATATGGGAGGAAGTACATAAGCAAAGGAGGTTATATGTAAATACTATACTGTTTTATAGGAGACTTGAGCATCCATGGTTTTGGTATCCACAGGGGTAGGGTTTTCTGGACCCAAACCAAGGAACAACTACATGCAGAAAAAGTGAAGGATTTTCTTCCTTTGATGAGAGAATGTAGCTAATTCGTGTGTGTGTGTGTGTGTGTGTGTGTGTGTGTGTGGTATGTGTATGTGTGCAGTGTCTCGCTGAACCAAGTACTCCTCATTTTTTGGTTAGACTGATTGAACAGTGAGCCTTCCAGCATCCTCTAGTCCCTGGTCCCCTGAGCACTGGGGTTATAGACATGCATGACCATGCCTGGCTTTTTAATGTGGTGTGCTGGGGATGAAACTCAGGCCCTCATGCTTACTTAACAAGTATTCTTGCTTGCTGAGCCATCTCCCCAGCCCCAACATGCCTAATTCTTAAAATAATTTTTTGGTGCTCTGCAAAACCTAAATTTCTCTGTGAATACATACACATTGCTTAAAATTAGTCTAAACTAAGGCTTGTTTTCTTTTTCCAAAGAGAGAAGAGGCTCAGGTTTGGGAATCATCACTCCAGCTCTGGGAGTGACCCTGTTTGTGGTGGCAGGAAGAACAAAAGACAATGCCCCCCCCCATCCTTAGGGCTCCCTTGCATTCACAGGGTAAGGCCTGACAGAGAACCCAGGCCCGGACAGGCTCCCACCGGTATGTGGCCCAAGAGTGGCCAAGGGGCCACCATCTGGAAGGGAAGGTCAGAGTCCTTTCCTTCCAACCCAGCAGGCATGGGATGGTGGAGAGATTGGACGAGTAGGAAGAAAGCAGGGACACGAAACTAGGTCACCAGGAAACTGAGGAAATAAACAAGGGTTCCTGTGAAGGAGGGGTTCCCTTTGATCCCAGGATGGGAATGAGAGAGACCAGCTCTGGAAAGAGTGACCGATCGCTGTGACATCCTCAGTCCCCAGCAAGCTGACACAGCTAAAGCTTCAGAACCACCCAGTTGGACAGAGGAGAGCTTCCTGCCCTTTCCTCACACAGACACATCATAATTCAGCCATTGACCCTGGCCATTCACTTCCCATGGCCGGCCACACCAAATCCTGAAAGATCTCCTCTCCTCACACCCAAGGCTGGTGTCCAAACCCTCTGTAAGGTCACACTTCTCTCAGTTCTGTGGGTGAATGACTTTCTTTTCGGAGTTGGTTCGGTTCTCTGGGGGCTGGGGAGATGGCTCAGTTGGTCAAGTGTTTGCCTTGCAAACATGAGGGCCTCAGTTTGGATCTCCTGCATCCCCATAAAACACCAGTGTGTGCCTGTAATCCCAGTGCTGGGGAGGCAGAAATAGAGAATCCATGGGAATTGCTGGCTTGTAATCTAGTCAAACTGGTGAACTCCAGGTTCAGTGAGAGATACTGTCTCAAAGAGTAAGGTGAATGACAGGGGAGAACCCCCTGACATTGATCTCTGGTGTCTATATACATGCAAACACACACACATGTGTACACCACACAGGGATAAACACGCAAAAAAAAAAGTGTGCTCCATTCTCTATTATCCAGAGTAGAATTAGCTGTACAATACTTTCTTTTGTGCCTTCAGAAATGTTTTAGATTGTAGTAAAAGAGACACGAGATATGTTTACCATCTTATCCATTCTTAAGTGTATGGGGAATAACTGTGTGGCCCTTTCCCCATCCATCTCCAGAACTCTTCTCCTTGACCCATAGTGACACTCTGTCCTCATCAAATACTAACCCCCCATTTTCTGCTCTCCCCAGCCATCTCTCTCTCTCTCTCTCTCTCTCTCTCTCTCTCTCTCTCTCTCTCTCTCTCTCTCTCTCTGAGTTTGATTACTCCAGGAATCACATGTAAACAGACGCAGCATTTTGTCATTTCAAGGCTAGTTTATTTCACTTAGTACGATGTCCTCAGGATGTCCTTACTTTCTAAAGACTGAAGAATAGTCCATGTTTCTATAAACTACATTTGGTCTAGGCACTCATCTCTTGGTGGTCCCTTGGGTTGCTCCTACCTTGCAGTTACAGCATTATTCATGATGCCGCAAGCACACGTGATACGCCACATTAAGTTACTTTTCTCAGTGCTATGATACAAAGTATGTGAAAAACCAAACAAGCTCTAGGAGTATCCTAACTCCACCTCCCATTGCCATAGGCACATTGGGGTTACAGGTGCATGACCTATTTGTATACAGCTATCCATAGGTTCTGGGGATCTGAACTCTGGTCGACAGGCTTGGGCAGCATCTCCCCAGCCCTTATATAACTTTTATTGCAGTCCATTGTTATAACTATTCTACTTTACTATAAATTATTGTCAATCTCTTGTTGTGTCTAATTCACAAGTTAAATATATTTATAATAAGTATGTATGTTATAGGACAAAACATAGTGTAATACATGCAGAGTTTGGTTCCCTTCCCTCCCTCTCTCCTTCTTTCCCTTCCTTCCTTCCCCTTTTCTTCCTCCCTTTCTTCCTTCTCTCCCTCCCTCCATCCCTTCCTTTCTAGCTTCAACATTGATCCTCCTACCTCAGCCTTCTGAGTGCTGGGATTA
>PVHP010021738.1:0-28919 GCA_004024765.1 Zapus hudsonius | reverse complement strand
CCACCACGGCTCTTACAATCTTTCCGCCCCCTCTTCCGCATAGTTCCCTGAGTCGTGGTGGATGAGTATTAAGGCTGCTTTAAGGTTGTGATCTTAGGGGTCTTCGTGTCGAAATCGTTGGTTTCTGTCTCACTGGCTTATCCTGTGTTGATTTAATGGCTGTGGCTGTGGGCCCCTTGTTCATCCCGTCGAGATGACTGCATTCTTTTGATGTGGTACAGGGTATTTTTTCCCATGAATAAGAAGCACAGGGCATAAAATATCACTAAGATGTGTGTACTGGGATACATGAAATCTTTTTCCTGTGAGTAAATGAGTTTCTGCTGTCAGGACACTGGAGATGAAGGAATAGAGAGGGGGCTGGAGATCAATTCATACCTATTGTGATGGTTAGCTTTAATTGTCAGCTTGCTTGACTTAAGGGGTCCCCAGATGTACTCTGCACCACTGCTGCAGCTGGGCCTACTTCCTCCTCCTTCCCTACCATGAAGAAGTGCACCCTTTCAACTCAGGAGCCACTAAAAACCTTTGCTTGGTTAAGTTGCTGCTTGTAGGGTATCTTGTCATGGTACTAAACAAGAAAAGCAATCAGTATGCTGATCAACATGATGTATGTACCAAGACTAACATTCGAAGAACTCTGTGTCTAAGTAGCAACAGGCAGAGGCATGGCCCAGATGTCAGTTTCTAATACTTCTATCCAATGGAATGAACCAGGACTTGCTGATTATAGGTGGACAGGGAAAATACAAGGTGATCCCTCTTCCAGAAGGCAAGAGAATGATCCAAGAGCAAAAGAATGTAGGTATATCAAAGGGAAGAGCCTGCAATGGGGGAAGCTGGCAATGTGTAAGTAACAAAGTCAATAGGATGTATTTTATTACAATCCAAACTATAAAGTCAATAGTCATGAAAGTTATATTGATGTAAATACATGATTGACTTAAATAAAAGGAGTTAAATTTTCCCAATGGAAGAATTCCTTTTAGGTAAATAGATGTTCCCACCTCCAGAAGGCAGACCTTGTCCCCCTTCAGTGTGAACTGGACTTAGAGGTGTGCACTGAAAGAATAAAAGATAGAAAGGAAAAAAAAGTGACTTCCAGTGGAGAAACACAAGCTAACACTACCTCTACCACAATTGGAGGTAGACTCCATGATGACCTACACTGATGTCACGTAGCCCTGAGTTGACGTGAGAAAAGATGAAAGGTTCACCTCTGTGACCTTCTTGCCCAGACCCCATAATACCTATCTAATAAAGAAGAAATGCCAGGTGGGCACACATTGAGGGGCTTGGCTCCTTGTAGCTTGCAAGGTCATGAAAAAATAGGAAAAGAATGAGAACTGTTACCAATTAGAGTCTAAAGAGACATGCCTGATTAAATGCAATGGCTACCTTGAACAGAAACATAGAATTGGAACATGAGGAAGAAATACTGGTGACATCGAAATAAGTCTGGAGTTCAGTGGTAAAGCGCCAACGTTAATTTCTATGCTACAACAAATGTAAGGTAGAAATCCATATTAACTTGCTATAAATATAAAATTATTTTAAAATGTAGTTCTTTTTAAAAAGGCAGGTAATTGTTTTAAAAGTTCAGGACACCTCTGAAATCTATCCTTGATCTAGGTAATAGTATAGAAGAGCTGAGTTGCCTGGCTTCCTTCCCCCCACCCCCAAAACATATGACATCACTCTCCTGCCTTCACTTTCCCCATAGCAGCATTTTGGTTTGTGCCTTGGGATAATATCATTAATTCATAGTAAAGAATTACATAACATTATGACATAAAAATGGCCAACTACTTATTGGCATGTAATGGTGCCATCTCCCTGAAGATCTACAAGGAATGCTGTTTAGATTTCGTACTAAGGACAGTTATGTTTCTCCTTAATTGCCAGGAAGCTTGTCACACATCTCCAGGAGACTTGGGACATCAGGCATGATCTAGTGTACAGTCCTCATTCCTCACTTTCTGTCACCGTCCTCCCTTCCTCTTCCCTCTGCTCAAATCTCCACACAGCAGAACTGAGTTGTTCTCTGGAACCACAGTGTCACAGCAGTAACTCACACACTGCTCATGGGATGCCAGGCACCCTTCACACACCAAACAGAAATGGAAACAAATGCATGCAGACTTCACAGCGACCTGATCAAGAGGCTTGTCTTATCTCCATGTCGCAGGTAAGGTAACCATGACACAGGGGAAGGGGGCGTATATAAATTATCCATGTTACAGAAAGAGTGAGTGATTGAGCTTGGGTTCTAACCCACAAAGTCTGATGAGGGAGAGAGAGGGGGCGGGTAATGGAAGATGATGCAGGCCATTTTTCACAGCTTCAGGATTTGAAGAATGCTGAAAGGATTCCGCTGTCACTCCACTTAAAAGCATCAGCACTGCTGAATGACACATTACTCACTGTTTAGTGTTTAAGACAAGAAAAGATGCCATTAAAATGCAAATATTATTTGAAAGCAAGTGAAGCCACTGTTACAATTGGTTCCTCACCTCACTGCCTAGTCTTCAAGAACAAGACTCAGCTCAGGTGACGTTTAGTGGGAGGAGAAAGGCCAGAGCATCCTGTGCTTCCCAGGAGACTATTCTGGAAGTTACAGAAGCTTGCATGAGGCTGGGGCCAGAGGAGAGGAAGCCTAGAACAATGAGCACCACTGTAAGGTTGAGTAAACTGTTCTGTGGGCAGGAGCCCCAACCTGCCCAGAGGACAGTCCCCAGTGAAGTGCTAGTTAATTCTCCAGGCCATCGTGGGCCAGCCAGGCAAGGAGGAGGAAGAAAAGAGCAAGAGTCAGAAGCACACACTGTACTGTGTATCACTTTCTAATTCCTTTCCTCTGTCTCCCTCTCCCTTGTCCCCATTCTTTCAAACCAGGGACTCTAAATTAGAGAAAGTCATCTCAAAAAGAGCAGATTTGTCGGAAGCACCATTTCCCACCTCTTGCATGCAATGTGAAATACTTAGGAGATAGTGAAGAATCAGGAAATTTATGCTATAATAATGGTCATAATAGCCATTGATTGAGCACTTTGGGGATGCTTTTTTACATAGTTAGTGTTACTACTTCTTTAACAATAAATAATGAGACACTTAGAGATATTCAGGGAACTACCTGAGAATTCAGGCTGGCAAAATGGAGAGCTCAGATCTGAACACTGGTCTCTCCAGCTTCACACATGGGTTTTTAATCTCATTTCTCATGATTCTTCCTGGATTATTTGTAGCTTGAGACAAGTCAGATGTTCTTGGATTCCAGCTACTTTATATCATTAGGTAAGCAGGTGTAATAAGTCTTCTTAAACTTTGATGTTCATAAGACTCAACTGGGTGTCTTGTTAAAAAGTAGGTTCCAATGAGGTGGGCATAGCATGACCTGAGATGCCACCTGGCCAGCATGCTCCTGGTGTTGATACTGCCCACCTGGGCTTGGGCACCGGTGTTTAGATTAGCATCTGTGAGGGACATCTGGCAGGCTTGTTAACAAATTCAGATTCAAAGGGATGGGAATTAAGCAAATCTGGAGATGGTTTTCTAGATGAACTTTTAATAAGTATCTCAAAGATGATCTTGCAGGCCACCTTTGGAATACACTTTAGGGTAGAGGGTTGGATGACTTCTAAGGTCCCTTCCTTATTCTAGAAGTCTTTAGAAATATCTCCAATGCTAAGATGTGTTACTAGGTCCAGTGAGTCAACAGATCACACTGACTGACCTCATTGATGGTTGGTTAGGTGTTTATCTCCAAACCATTTAGGGAAGAAGTTTACAAAGAGGACTGGAGAGGGAGGCTGAAAGGGGTCCTCTATATGACCTTTATGGGATAATTGCTTTAAAAGTGACCAGAACGTTCTATGTCTGGTATAACTTAATAATGGACTTCTATTCTTTAACAAAAAAAAAATGTTTCCTAAGGGTCTCATAAACATGTGAGCAGTGTTGTCCTCATTAAAGACAAAATGGTGTGCAAATAGAGGTGATAAGTGGAAGCAGATGAGGAAGCTGAGACACATGCCCTTCCTCACAATACAGAGACCCTGGTGGCCAGGAACAGCAGACACTGCGATGCAACAATGACGCAAGACGCAGTGCAGATTAGCTCCTGCCCCGTAGCCAGTCATACCCCATTAAGACTCTGTGACTATTAGACATCTACTCATTATTATGAAGAAGGATTTTCTGAACTGAGAAGCTATCTAGGGAGTTAGGTTGTCTTCACTGTACAATCTGAGAGAATGCTGATGGCTCAAGGTCTCCTGGAGCAGCTGCAGACAAACCTATGTGGTTCTCAGGAAGTGTTTCTAACCAGGTGGGAAGTCAGGAACCTCAGAGAAGTCCTTTTCTTTTGAAAAGAACTATGGGCTGGAGAGATTGCTCAGTGGTTAAGGCACTTGCCTCTAGTGCCTAAGGCCCTGGGTTCAATTCCCCAGTACCCACATAAGCCAGACCCACAAGGTGGTGGCCCTGGTGTTCTCGTTCTCTCTCTCTCTCTCTCTCTCCTTGAAAATGAATAAATAAAATACTAAAAAAAGAACTAGATGCCTTGTGACACTTGTTTTCCCTATACACACTCCCCTGACACCTGCCAAAGGGGTATGTGAAGACCTATCATAAATGCTAGAATTTATTGTTCTACAATGTGCCAGACATGATAGGAGGCACAACAGTGGGCTTGGATTGGACTACGGTCACAAAATACCTCAGAATGGATGACTCATGAAAGAAAAATTTATTTCTCACAATTCTGGAGGCTGAGAAATCCAAGTTCAAGATACAAGCAGTGTCAGGTGAGGGCTCATTCTTGGTTCATAGGTGTGATGGTTTCATCCAGGTGTTCCATACAAATGAATGAATGTGTTCTGAATGCTCGATCTCCAGCTGATGGCAGTTTGGGAACCTGCTGGAGCTGTGTTGTTGGGGGCAGGCTTATGGGTGTTGTAGTCAGCTTCCCCTTGCCAGGAGGTGATATCCACCCCTCTGCTCATGCCATCGTTTTCCCTGCCATGATGGAGCTTCCCCTCAAGTCTGTAAGCCAAAATAAGCCCATTCCTCCACAAGCAGCTTTTGGTTGGATTCTTCCTGAGCAGCAATGAGAAAGCTGATTACAACAATAGGTGGCCATAATTTCTCTTATCAGCCATCACAATTAGATGAGAAGGTCTCTCTAAGACCTCTTACAAGGATGCTATTTTCACTCATGAAGTGCCCTCATGATCTAATAACCTTCTGAAACTCTCATCTTCTAATACCATGGCTTGGTGATCACATTTCAGCATGTGAATCTTAAGAGGTCACAAACATTCACACATAGCAGCTAGTATAGGTTGGAGCTAGCAAAGAATGAGGCTGGTTCTGTGTTGATCACTGGTATGCTTAAGGATTAACAGCGGTAATAATATGTGTGAAGTGCTTTGGAGTTTATGTTGTGCATTGTCTGACTCTCCATATTGCTTTCTCTCAACAACCCTGTAAAAGGTATTTTATTCTTCTCTGAGACATAAGGCAACTGCAGCCCGGAGAAGTCAAATGACTTTCAAAAGATCAAAAGAAAGTGACAGAAATGGACAGGAATCCAGGTCTTCTGAGTTCTTCCCATCACTCAGTGCTCTGCAGAGGTGAAAGGCTTAGGGTATGAAAGAAGAAACAAAAGCCCGCAGGCAACCCAGGTGCCAGCCTCCCTTGGTCTTTGAGTGTTTGCCACTTTTTGAAATAGCAAAATTAATTATTCCTTTCATTCTTTCAATGAGCATTTATTAATATCTTCTCTGAAAACATAAAGATATGCAGAGCCCCTTGTCTTGAGGTGACCAAATGCTTATATCTTAGGTAGGACAGGATTGTATGTAGTAGGAAGCTTGTGCTCAGAGTTCCAGGAATGCTGAGTAAGGAGAAGTTGTCATTGGCTGGGGAAGAAAGTTTGTGGAAGATGAAGAAGGTTCTAGTGATCAGGACGAGTGGTGCATTGTGCGCCCAAATAATCAAAGAAATGCCTTTCCATCTCAGATAGCTTTCTGTCCCACCCAGCCTTCTGAAATGTGACTTTGGCATTTCTCTTATTATAAACTAAATTTTATCTCACAAAATTTCATATCTTGATGCCCCAGTTCCCTAATATGACTATATTAGAAAACTGGACCTTTGAGGAGATAATTATGGTTAAAGGATGCCAGGAAGGATCCAATAACAATGGTATTATGGTTTAAACATAAAATAGCCCCACAGACTCATGTGGATTTTTTTTTGGGGGGGGAAGCATGGCTGACGGGGTTGGATCATTTGGGCCAGGCCTTAAAGAGTATAGTCAGTTTGCTTTCAGCCTGAGCATCCTGCTTTCTGGTTTACAGAGATGTGAGAAGGATCTGGCATGTGTTTCCAACCACTATGAATGTCACCTTGCCTTATCTATTATGATGGAGTGAAACCACAAGCCAAAACAAACCTTCTCTCCCTTAGGTTGTTTCTGTCAGTTATCCTATCATAGTGGTGAGAAAGTCTAATACAACTAGTACCCTTCCTTCTCTCCCTTCCTGTGTCTGTTGGGAGAAAAAAAAAATCAAAAGCATGCCAGGTTAGAATGAGAAAGTAGCCACTGCGAGCCAGAAACAGAGGCTTTAATGGAAGCCAGCCCTGCTGGTACCTTGGTTTTAGGTTTCTAACCTCCACAAATAAGTGTCCATTGTTTAGGGCACTCTCTCTATGATAAATGGTTATGGCAGACTTACATGACTCTGGGAAAGGATCTGCTTCGTCTACTCCTCAAACCAATGGTTTGCTTTGAATGTGGCAAGAGAAGTGCTAGTGTGCCAAGTCCAAGATCAGTCTTTCACATAGCATGCAGCTTTGATTCCCACTGTCTCAGGAACTGAGTAATCAAGTAAAGTCTGATTATACCTGGAATTTCCATGTACAGGAAGAAGCTTTGAGTGTGCAGTGTGACAAGGTGGAAATGGGCCCTTGAAGATTAAAACACCGGAAAAGACAAAAAAACAGAGCTCCAGCTATCCCCAAAGTGGTAGTTTGAATGTATATTCTCCATAGACTCGGGTGTTTTATTAAAGCTTGTCTCTAGCCACCTGGCTGGAGGAGGTGTCACTGGGGGCAGATCCAGCCCTAAGGTGTGTTGAAGGTAGATCTAAATTCCAGCCAAAAGGTATGCAGAGAGGTGTGAATTCTGCCTGGGCTCTGATGTTGCTGCCAGGTTCAGTGTCTGCTGCTTTTGATTTTTGATGACTGTTTGGTTGTTTCTCTCTGCTTGGATGTATGGGAGCAGCTTCTTCTGCCACTGGATGGAACTTCCCTTGGATCTGTAAGCTTGAAATAAATCCCTTCCTCCCCTAAACTGTGCCTGGTATGGATGTTCATCCCAGCAATGTGAAGCTGTCCACAACACCCAGTGAGGTATTACACCTGCAATCTACATCTGCACCTGTGTGGTTGGACAAGACAAGGTGAATGAGACACAAGCCATTCCAGCTGAATACTGCCTGGGCAACCCATAGAACTGGGAACAAATTTATGGTTGCTATTTAAGTTAAGAAGATTTAGGTTAGTCAGCAACGCAGTGCTAGCTAGCTGATACAGTTGGTGTGAAAGGAGATATTCAAAGCAGAGAAAATGGTTTGAGCAATGCCACAGTGATAGGAAACAGGTAAATCTGATTGGTAAAGTCTCTAAGAACTTAGCTGAGAACACGAAGCAAAAATGCTAGAAAGATGGGTTTAGATTGCTTGTGTAAGTCTCATTGGGCTGATTTTTACTGAGCACTTAGGATGTCTTGCACACTCCACTTAAAGCTTCTGCATGGATTAACTAACCATCACAGGACTTCGTGAGTTTTATAGTTACCACCATTTTGAAGAAATGAGCCTCAGAGATCAAGTTACCTCTACCTAGGGATGCGGCTGGAGTTTTAACAGGCAGTCTAACCCAGAGCTTGTGCCCATCAGCTCTACACAAGACTGCCTTAGATGAAGGGATTGGGCTGCAGTCACAGATGGGGAATTACCTGAGTAGGGAGGGGGTGCAGGGCTGCAGTCACACTCGGGGAGTTACCTAAGCTGGCTGCTGCAGATCGAATCTGGAAGCTGAGAGAACAAGTCAGGTGCTTTTGGAGTAGTTCAACTGTAGAGTAATTAATAAGGGTATGAGCTCATTGTCTAAAAGATGGAAAGTGGGTAAAATAGTGGGATTTAGGAAAGAAAAGATAAATGGTTGCCAGGAACTGACAGAGTATGGAATGATGAAGGGGCCAAGGAGGATGGAGAACACTTTCTTTTCTTTCTGGCTTCAGTCCTGAGATGGGAGTCATTCCTGGGACACACTTAGCAAGCACAGGAGAAGGCACTGCATTAACATGAAGATAACAAAATCATCAATGATCTTAACCACCAGTGGACCCTGCAAGCTCTATGGTCGAATGTACCAACTGGTGCAAGAGCAGCATGTCTGCGAGCAAGGGGAGGGGGGTCAACTGCTCTCTCATTAGACTTAAGTTCTGCTCCATGAAGGGAATTCTTGCCTGGTACCGAAAACCTAATCAGAAACCCAGGGCTGGGGAGGTCATAAGCACTAGAGAAGAACTACTTCTGTTTCTGGCTAAAGGGATATAATGTGCCCACCAAAGGCCCTTTCAAGACCTACATTTGTGCCCATCTGTTAATTCAATTCTCACTTTTGGTTAGAGAAGCTTCTCATTTCAGACGGCTGTGACCACTAGGGTGACTCAAAATTCACCAAAGTGCTGAGAAGTGATAGTCAAGTGTTCAGTACTAAATATAACTCTCATTCCTTCCCAAGGCTCAGGGACCATTGAAGAAGAGGTTGCAGAAAGATTATAAGAGCCAAAGGAAGGGAGGAGTGGTTACAACACCATCTTCCAGACACAAAATGCCCTCTACATTCATGACCTTACAGTGTCTGATGCTACCTACACAAGACCTGCATAATAGGGGAGGGGGGAATAATGACATCAAAATAGAAGAGAGGCTAGATGAAAAGAAGAAGGGATTCAATGGAGAGAGAAAAGAAAGGTAGTAGGAAAGAATTCTGAGAATGGTATATAATTTTTATTTATGGAAGTTGTCAATGAAAGAGTTTTAAAATGATGGCTGGGTGTGTTGGCACTGGAGGCCAGCCTGAGACTACATGTTGAATTCTAGGTCAGCCTGGGCTAGAGCAAGACCCTACCCTGAAAACCAAACAAACATAAAAATGATGAAGATAACACATTTATTTTCAGTTGTTAGATAAGGAGGGATGGTAGGACAGTAAGTGGATGGGCCTTCCAGGCATTTAGGGACATAGAAATGTGACCTAAGGACAGGGGTTAAGACTAACTGTAGATACAGTTTGGACTTCATGCAAAAATAAGTCACATACTGCTGGTTGTGTCCGTGAAGGGTCCTTGATTGCAAAACAAACAAACAAACAAAAAATCGAATGTGGCTGACAGGTAAAAAGGCTCATAGAGGCCAAGTTCACTGAGCTTCTTCTACTCAGAGCAGTTGGGACAAAGCAGCTCTGTGATCCAGGTGGGAAGAACTCACAATCTCATCAGGCTGGGACAAGCCAGCTGCAATGATCCTTTCCATTCTTTTCCCGATTCAAAGCACAGGGAGGGTGGTCATAAGCCCCACCCCTAAACTTCCTCTGAAGAGGAAATAAGGACAGCTTGACTTCCATTCCCATCAGGATGGAGCACGAAATAGGAGAAATGCTTCACTTTAAGAAGATGAGGAAAATGGATCCTGGCTGGCTACACAGCCATCCATGTTCAGTCCACCAAAGAGAATGGCTAAGAAAAGAGAAAACACAGGGAACGGAGCCCACCTATGGGAGAAACAAGATTTGATGAGGGAAAGACATAGGCAAGCAAAGGAATTGGAGAAGGTAAGGCAGAGAAACTTCAAAAAATGGGCAAAACACAAGTATTTAATGCTGTCAGAAAATCAAAGGGGTAAACAATAACATTACTGCTAACTTTTGGGAGAGGAGGAATGCTGGAGGAAAGAGGGAGAGGGAGGGAAGAGAGCCCAATGACAAGGTGAGAGGAAAAACAGAGAGAGAGAGAGAGAGAGAGAGAGAGAGAGAGAGAGAGAGAGAGAGAGAGAGGTGGACACTCAATGTGTGGTGAGAAAAGTGCCGGGTTCTTATGTCAGTGAAGAGTCCACCAGGATCTACAGACCATGGGCCTTCCTTCATATTTGGTCAAGTATGATTAGTTCATAATACCCAGCCCAGCACACAATAATGACCTCTCTCGGAAACTGGAAAAGTACAAATTGATGCTCTGGCTTAATCAGTTTCAGAAGTTACAGAAAGAAGAAATTGGATCGACTTCAGAGCCAACTTTAAAGGGAAATAAAAAGACAAATATCTTTTATAAACACAATGACAAAACAGCTATCTAACAGTCCCAGAAGGTAATTGTATAAGTGAACTGTTATAACCAGTCTTTCCCCTGGTTGAAACAATCTTACAAATCACGGTTTGCATTTGTCCTGTTGTGTAACAAGTAGTCTTGTGGCGTAGTAGCTGTAAAATCGAGGTTAAATACTGGAGAAGCTACTGTGGTTATCTTAGTATCATAATATCTGTCAGTCTTCCAGACAAAACACCATCACCCAGTTGGGAGCTGAGGATAGTTTTTACTTAAACACAAGGTCACTCTATGTGGGTACACGGGGGAGCAGTAGAGGTGGGGTGGGGGGATTTACTTTTATTCCAAGACGCTCAGCACTGGACCTCTTCCAAGAGAGGAAACGAGACTAAATAGATCATTTGTTTTATTCTGTTTGGGCATTTCTTGCATTTCTCCCAACTGCAGCTTATGGACAAAAAGCCAAACTCAGAGCCTGGCTAGAGATGGCTAGATGCCAGGTCACTTTTTTTTTCTTCTTTTTGGAATAAACAATTTGAAGCTGTATCTGCAGATTAAGGCGAGACTCACCATCGAAGGACATAATGAAATTCTGCTGTGGATGTGTTGAAAAGAAAAAGCCAGGTAGGAGTGATAAATGGCTTGGATTCCTCTAACAAAACAGAGGTGAAAACAGGTACGATGTCTCCCATGGAAACCCACGTCTATGCTGGATACATCGTAAAGGGTCAGAGACCAGCAAAGAAACCTTACGCTTGGGAGAAGCAACTAGGTGGAAACATATCTTCTCTGGACCAGTACTCTGATGATGGGTAGATATAGCAGAGGGTAGTGAGAATGTCATGGAAAGTATAGCCGGAGTTTTTTGCCTCTGTGGGCTTGAGAAAGGCCTGCCAACACCAGCCATGCACACTCAGTAACTAAAGTCATTGGTATTCCCTGCAGTTCCCACTGGAAGAATGGGGCTTTGTCCTGAGTCCTTTCCTTTGGATGAAGCTCATCGTCAGTCCCATCCAATGTCCAAGGAGAGAGAGAAAGGAAGGTTAGTGGCTGGGCTCATTTGAGCTAATTAGTTAACACCGCATCCTGTCTGATTTCAGAATTGACAAGTCTTGCAAAGTATTGCTCAAAATGTTCCCTCCACACTACTGGAGAACAGGGAAGTGACCATCCGTCATTAAAGTCTAAACAAAAAAAGCAAGTCCTAAACATTTCCCGACGTGTTGTGTTTCCTAGATGAAGAGTCTTCAGATGCTAGCTATGTTCAGACTGGGAAATTAAGGATTTTTCCTTCTGAAAAAGCATTAGCTTCATTACAAGACACTGAAATACTTTAAAATGATATTTGTGCATTTTTCTCAAGAACTATAACTTTAGAATAATTTTACTTAAAAAGCCACAATTGTGGATAATTAACCAATGTGTTTGAGATATGAACCACTCACTACACTGATGCTAATATCCCGGGTGTGATATTATGCAATAGCTTTGCAAAATGTCATAGACAAAAAGTATACAGGGGATTCTGTGAAATACTTTGTACAACTGCATGCAAACTTAAAACTACTTCAATTAAGGTTTTCAATTTGAAGAGAGTGAAGAATATAGAAATGGATACAGGAAACCCAACGAGCTTTCCTAATGTTCTTTCAGTTACGTTTCCCAATTCTAGTTTATCTCCCCAATGGTTCTTAAAAGGTTCTCTCCCCTGAATGAATTTGGGGATCAAAGCCAGGGCCTGTGGGGGCTAGGCAAGCACTCTACCACTGGCCTACCATGGCCAGCCCTGACTCCCACCTGAAAGACACTTTCCAACTCATGAACTCATTCCCACCTTTGGGTTTTCTCTGTGCTCTCTTCTGAATTTTCCCTAGCCCCAGCTCACAACCCTCTCCTATGCCCACCTCCACCCCCACCCCCACCGGGCAGCTCAAGCCATAACACAGTCATGATCATGTCTGATAGGCCCCTAGTAGTATTTGTTTTCCCCATGAACACACATTTGTTGAGTAATTGATGTGTATGTCATTGCTTTTGGCATGAGCAGTGGGGTGCTGGAAATGCTTAAATTGGATCCTCTTCCTGTTCTCTGGGGCAGCATCCCAGTAAGGAAGAGTGGAAGAAAAAAAAAAGCAAGAAACAGGTTTAAAAAAAAATCAAATTGTGTTGGGTAGATTGCTCAGTGGTTAAGGTGCTTGCCTGCAAAGCCTAAATTTGATTCCCCACTCCCCATGTAAAGCCAGATGCACAAGGTGGTGCATGCATCTGGAATTCATTGGCCTCTCTCTTTCTCTCTCATAAATAAAATATTTTTTAAAAAATCAAACTATGCCAGGCAATGGTGACTCCCGTCTTTAATCCCAGCACTCAGGAGGCAGAGAGAGGAAGATTGCTAAATTTGAGGCCAGCCTGGGACTACAGAGTGACTACCAGGTCAGCCTAAGCTATAGTAAGACCCTACCTGGGGGGGGGGGTAATCAAATCATGATGAGGGTTATGAAGAAACTGATAAGAGGAGAGACTTTAGCTGCAGGGGTCAGGAAGCTTCCCAGAGGAGATAACTTCTGACTCAACTGGTAATCCAAGGCACACGGAAGCAGTCAGGAGAAGATCCCCAGGGAACAGGGGAAGCATTTTGGGCAGAGGGGACAAGAAGAAAGGATTTATAAGCTACTGTGCAGCTGGATGGGAATCCTGGGTGTGCCTGTAGAGTGAGGAAACAGGTTTGCTTTTTCGGGGAGCCTGCGGAGAAAGTGGGCTAAAGGAAGACAAGAGCCGGGAGCAGGGCCCATCTGTTGCTGGCTCATGGGATCTGCCACACAAGGTCCCCTCAGCTGGTGACCATTCAGAAGAACCGGATTCCCAGGACTCTGCGGGTATCTCAGAGCGTCTCTGCAGTCAGGAGTCCAGTTTTCTGGATGCTCTTGCCTGCCATCTGCATTAGGGACCCTGCTCCGCTTTTTGGTCCCCTACATGAAGATAAGTTGGCACTAGGAAGCCTGGAGGGATGACCTGCCCCCCCCCTTGGCGACCTCATCTTGATACTGTGATCACCATCACCTGAAGGACTGAACACTGTCTAAGAGAGCTCCCCACCTCCACCCGGACCCCATATGCTCCAGGGGACAGCCAGGATGCCATGCCCTGCGTCCCAGGGGCACACCACTGTCCCTCGTGCGCCTCTCCCCCGCCCCCCCGCCGCCACTCCCCATAGTCCCATCCGGGCAACCCACGTGCCTCCCAGCCCGGGCTGGAGGGGCACTTCAGGGGTGCCGGGGACCCCTCGCTGGGGGTGGCATCCGGGCGGGCTGGGGGCGTCCCAGGAGTCCCGGCGCAGGGGGACGCGGCGGGCCGGCTGGCACACAAAGGCGGCGAGGGCGGGAACGCGGGGCGGGGCGGGCCGGGGGCGGGGGCGGCAGGAAGGGGCGGGGGCGGCGCGGAGACCGGGATAAAGCCCCCGGGCCGCGGCCGCCCTGCTCGCGCAGTGGGCAGCACGGGAGCGCGGCGTTCGCACGCGCCTCTTCCTCTCCTCCTCCTCCTTCTCCTCCTCCTCCGCCGCCGCCGTCCTCCCTTCCTCCGCGGAGACACCCGGGGACCCGAGCCCGGCGCGGTGAGTACGGGCTGCGCGGGCAGGGCGCACGGCGCGGGCACTGTCCCCGGGGCGCGGGACGCGGGGCGCAGGGCGAGCGCGGCCCGGGGCGCAGACAGCGGAGCCGGAGGGAACTTTCACTGTAAAGGCTGAGAGCGCGCCGGGCGCCCCGAGAAGAGGAGCCTGGGGAGGTCACCCAGGTGTGCCCAGGCCCGGAGACGCGTCCGGGCTCGGCGTGGCTCGGGTCGCTCCCCAGGCGTCCGTCTGTCCGGCTAAGCGCCCGGCCCCACACTTTGCCTGCGCGCCCCGGCGGGCGCCGGACGGGGGACAGACACACCGACTCCTACTTGTTAGCTCTGCCCGCGGAGGTGAGGGCGATGTGACGGGGACCTCCTCCTCGCTGGCCCCGGGGGCTGAGCCCCGGCTCCCGAGCAGGCCGTCCCGATTGCCATCATCTGCAGACCGGGGAAGCGAGAGGCCCCTGGGTGACTCCAGGTAGGTGAAAGTACTCCGAAATGCTGGGCTGAATTAGGTGCTGGGTTTGCCCCAAGCTGAGCCCCAGAGGGAAGGCTTTTTCTATTACATAAGTCAGCGCTCCACCTTCAGGTATTATAGAACATGCTCTTGAAGATTTTCAGGGTTTTAATGAACAAAACCTAATCTCTGTGTGTCTCTCTTGAGGAATCTCAAACGCAGCGGCTGGCTCTTGCTTTGACTATTTGCAGAGAGCCTGTTCTTAAATTTAACATCAGCATAAAAACGTGTTTGAAGGTTTGCCTTCCTCTTAAAAGCCGCGGAAGACGTTTACTTCTCTGAAGTGTTCTAGAACAATTTGTCTGATAATTTTATACTTGGAGATTTCATATCAGAATTTGAATACAGATAACTGGAAGAAATGTCAGCGTTGCTAATTTGTATATTTAAAACACGCTTAAAGTTGAAGGTACTTTCAACACTATCTGGGGCTCTAAGTCAGTAATTATGTGCTGTTTGCTACATTTAAGCAAAAATCCTCTTCAGCTCTGCAACCACAGGCTAGCAGGAACTCCCTTCTGCCCTCACGTTTCGAATGTTTTATTAAAATAATCTTTGAAAACATTGCACAGTGCAGAGAAACTGCTGAAAGACAATGATGCTATCCATATTTTTTCTTAAAAAAATCTTTATATGCAGAAAATTTCTGCCTCCCATGAGCTTGACATATTAGCACAAGTTGAAAGGACAAATTACTAAACTTCTACAGAATGTTAATTTTCAATTCCACATATGGGTGACAAAAACACTAGCTGGGGATGGCTTAAGGTCCCTTACCACCACACCTCCACGACACTACCTTCTAGTGTCCCCTTCTTGCACTGCACGGTGGGGGACTTTCTCCTCCTCTAGTTCCACAGTCCAAGCAAGTGAGGGTTCAGACTTCAACTCAGAGGCTTCCACCCACTCCCGCATCAACTTCTGACACCAGAAACTCTAGCATCCGCTGGGCGTGGTGGTGCACACCTGTAATCCCAGCACATGGGAGGCTGAGGCAGGAGGATTGTTGTGATGCGTGAAGCCAGCCAGAGTGACATAGTAAGACCCTATCTCAAAAAATAAAAACAGTGAAGACACTTGTATCTCAGTGTCTCCAAACTGCAGGCTCCTCCCTTTCAGGCTGTAAACTGGCCCTTCCATTATGATCTTCAACCCATGGCTTTGTTCTCCAGTGTCTTTCCTCCTCCAGGCTCCACAGGAGACCTCCACTCTCCTGAGATAATAGAAGCCACCAGACTTGTTGCCTGCCCCACCTCTGTCCTCCTGTAAACGTTTTCATAGTCACTCTCCTGCTCCATCTTCAGGTCTTCAATGGCCTCTGACATGTCTGTGTCATTTGGAAGGCCTTCACCTATGATACACACAGCCGGTTCTTGCCTCCTTGGGGTTATCATTCTTATGGGAGCAAACAGACCAAAAAGCAAATACATGAGAATTCCTGTGGTACTGAATGAATAAGGTAAAAGGAAGGAACAAATCAGGTTGAAGTGGGAACTTGCACAGTATTAGAGAGCAAGCCTCCTTGTGTAGGTGAGCAGTGTGCTCAGCAGTGTCCTGAGTGTGTCATCATCCCCCACCCTGGAGTCTTAACCCTCTCACTTTTTGTTAAGTCTCTTCCCTAGGAGTGTTGACTTTAGCAGGATTTAAAAATGCTCTAACCTCCCTTGCTCCTGCGCCACCGCCTCACCTCTTAGGACCCATACATCTGCCTAGGATTCTTAAACTAGTCAGCACTTTCCGCTCTCCTTCTCGGCTCCTACAGGCTGACTGGAGTCTCTCCAAAGCGGAAGGTCCCACAGCTTCCCACACGAGCCATCTCCTGGATGCCCAGCTGGCCTCTCTACAGCGTTTGACCAGGTGTTTCCACCTGGTGCTTTTCCTCCTGCCTGCTGACTTCTCTGCTACCTGTGGGGTGACCCAACACTTGGTCTCCTTCCCACTTCTATTTTGTTTTTGTCTGAACCATTTTCCCACAGTTTGACCTATATCATCAGTATAAATTGACTTCCCAGAGAGGCATACAAGCTAAGAACATTTTTCTGTGTTCCTACTAGTTACCTACAGTCCAACAGTCTACAAGTCTGAAAATCATTTTAATTTTTATGCCCACCCCATCATGTTCACTTTGTCATTAGAAAACAATTGGTTTTTTCTTTTTTTTTTTTTTTAACCATGGCTTCAGCATTCTCCAAACATAAGCTAGTCTTCCAGTAATGCTCTGTGCTGTGAGATCCCATAAGCCTCCACTTTGCCCCTTGGCCCCACCTTGCTTTAGTAAATAAAAGTGGCAAAATGATGGCCAGTGTGTCATGTCCAACTGGAAGACAGGAAGACCTGAAGAAAGCCTCCAGAAAATCTGTTAATATTTCCAATCTGGCGCTGCCCCATGGATTTGTTGATTCTCTTCAAGGTCAAAAGATCTGGGATCTGAGGCTTACAGCCTCATGTGGGACCCCCACAGCAAGTGCTAAACTGGTAGGGCC
Source organism: Zapus hudsonius (assembly GCA_004024765.1). Taxonomy (NCBI): domain Eukaryota; kingdom Metazoa; phylum Chordata; class Mammalia; order Rodentia; family Dipodidae; genus Zapus; species Zapus hudsonius. The sequence goes on along the minus strand of PVHP010021738.1, from coordinate 11,920 downwards.
TGTCTGCGTCGGAGATTGTCTGCTTTCTGGTTCCCAGGTCTTTAGAGGTAGTGACTGCACGCATCAGCTTCGTTAGCAGTCTGGAAGTTCCACGGCTTGCTGCATGGTTCCTTGCACCTAGTTTTATATTCTTTCTGCCTTGTATGACTTTCCCTGCCTCCCCCCAGTTTAAATCTGTTTGCATTCCTTCTGCTATAAATTCATGACCTTCATCTTGATCTGAGAATCAACCCCACACTGTGCAAGCAAATTTCTTACGTGGTGAGGTGAGCGAGCTCTCTGACCTTGGTGCAGGGTGGTACCTGTGTTTCTCTGAGTGCTTTCACTGGTGTAGAATGGCTAGTACAGAATTCACATCTTGCCTTACCTGTGTTCAGACCACAGCCTTTGTTTGCTGTTTACAAACTGTCCACACACCTCTCTCCGCACTCCTTGTACCCCACCTCCCCTCAGTGAGAGATGGAGAAAAGCGGCCACTTCACAACCCAGGCAGCAGTGAGGACTGGACCAGGAGCCTGTAGCCCTGCAGTCCATCCCCAAGGTCACTCTGCTGCCTTTGGATGGACCCAGCCAAAGCCTGAGTTCCTCTGAGCACACTTTTCCACAGTGTTCAGGGAACTTTTCACCATGTTCTAAGACTCACTAGGCTGCTCATCATACAATGACCCAGGTCTTCTCACCTCCCTGCCTTGTCCTGTATTTGAAACTTTATTTATTTTTCCCTTTTAATCAAACTTTTTATTTTGAAATAATTTTAGAAACTTTATTTCTTCCACACAGGGTTTTTTGTAGAGTTCACATACCATGAGACTATATGGTATTTGCTGGCCTTCACTCTGGCTGTACCTCTGTTTGGGATGCCTTCTTTCCTCTGTGTCCACTGTCTGGCTGATTTCCTTTTTTTCCAAATTCAAGTTTAGTTAACACTTATTCCCAAAAACCCTTCCTGGCCATCACTATGCCTAGCCCTCAGTGGCACATACACATAACCATGTTTATACCCTGGTGGTGGTGGCTGAGTGACAACCTCATAACTGTTAGACTCAAAGCTTTGAGGAAACCATGTTAATAGTTAACATAACAAAATTAGTAGTTAACAGAATTGTGAATTAAGCCATTTTCAATTTTTCAGAAGTCTACTGTATGCTCTGTGTGGAACAGGTGGTGTATTTCAGGCATGCTGGAGAGTTCTTTCCCCAGACCTTGGCCACCTGAAGCTGTGGGACTTTGGAATCTCATATATATTTCCATACTTTAAAAATTTTTAATCCATCATGTTTTGAAAGTAGAACATTTTTACTTGAAAAAAAAAAAAACAGCTCTGTGAAAGTGCTTCTTTGCTTGCATTCACTCCGTTGGCCTGGCTGGTGAGGCCCGTTGACTGACCTCCACTCTGCCTTCTTGCTTTGTACTCGGTAGGCGAAGTCTGTTTGGTTTATTTCCAGTAGCTTTCGTGACAGTGATGTGTTACTGCTTAGTGACATTTTTTGATTTTCTGTGTTGTATTGTGCCAGCTCTCTTTAACCAAATTTCTCAAAAGCCAAGGATTGGAGAGAGTATGGGCTGTGCCATTGACAGTCTCTCTAGACCATCTAGAGGTCACTTCCTTCTCCATACAGTGACTGACATTGAGTTAAATGACCTCAAAGGTATATCATTAACTTTTTGGCTTTCCTCTCAGATCCAGCTTTTTTGTAAAGATCAAGTCTAGATGAAATTTTCTTTTGTCAATGCATGATTCTGTTCTTACCTTTCCTGAAGTTTCCTTCATCCCTCTCCCAACTCTCTCCCTCCTTCCCCATGAAATGATTTTATATTACTACTTAGAAATAGCATTATGGACCAACAGGAAGATTTAGTTTATATTCCCACATGGAAGCATTTATAAAATTGTTAAATAAATTGGGTCCCCTAGACTTAATCTTTTTGAACGTTTCTCTCCATCCATAAATGTTCCCCTTGTCTCTTTTCAAACAATTTTTCTTCAAGACTCGATTATATGCCTGATTTAGAAATCAATGTGTGCTTTTTTATTATTTTTGTTTTTAAGAAATACCCTTAGGGGTAAATGGAGTCAAATGCAATAAATCATATCTTCAGGTTCTTTCTTATCTCTTAAGTTTCCAGTTTATCTAATGCTAACAGATGAGAACTGTTTTATTACTCTTTAGAGAGGCACCTCCTCCCATCAAATAGGATTTGTCTGTTTACACAGTCAGTAAGTCTCTGCTTTATTCTGCTGTTAGATTTCTAGATCTGGATGTAAGCTGAGGCCAGAGAAGTCAGCATGCTCCTCACCCCACCCCCACCCCATATTTTGCTTTTTTTTTCTTTTTGCTATCTTCTATTTGTAATGCTGTTGGTTTATTTTGACTAACATGCCCTCCATTTCATCCTTGAATGTCTCCCAAGATTGGGGTGGACACCCTAGTTCAGGTTCAGATCAGGAACACCCAGGCTTTTGCTACAGTTTGACCTCAGAATTTACCCTTTACTTCAGAAGATTATTTGAGAATTGGAATCCAGTGTGCCTTTCTGTTTTTATCAGCTAATTCTTAGGACAAAGATAATGTGGAAGAGATTATAATGTAAAGAAAAAAGTCCTACCCAGCTGATTGGGGACAGGGAAGAGGGAAATTGGGGAATTGTGGGAACATCATCACATTATTTGCTCATTCAGTGTTTCTAAATATTTTAAAAAATAAAAATAAAAAACTTCCACCATTATACTTTATTATTTGTCTTTATAAATACTTATTTTTTGTCTTCATGGATATTTATTATTTGTTTTTATGGATACTCAGATGAACAGAATGACACTGAATTGTTCTTTTATGTCAAACTTATTTAGTAGAATATTTACAGTATTCATCTGTCTTAAACAGGTGCCAATATTACATTTTTTAAGGCTGAATAGTATTTCATTTTATATGTATCCCCCATTTTGCCTACTGTATTTGTTGAGAAACATTTGGGTTGTCTCCACCATTGGATTGTCTATATCTACATTTACTTGTATCTGAATCTGTAATTTAATTCCAGTAGAATTAAGAGGCATTATTCCTTTTAACTTCTTAAGCAGAGGTTAGATTAAACACATGGCACGTCAGATAGACAATAAATAACTTTGAATGTGTCTAAATATATGTTTATCTAACACCAAAAATAAACTAAACTTTCAAAAAAGAAAAAAGTCCCATAAAATTTTTTTTCTTGAAGTGGCCTTAAAGCTTGCTAAACGTAGCTTTTGTACCTACCCATTCCCCTGCCCTCCCCCACACCACCAAAGGAAAGCTTTGGTAACTTGAAGAATTTCTCTTCAGAGCATACCAAAAATAGCATCAGGGCCTTGTCACCAGTCTTCATTTCTCTCTTCATTGGAATGCCAACAAATGCAGCTATAGAAAAAAAAAAAAACAAACTTGTTTTTTATGGGACTGTCTTGAAAATGGGTGTGGGTATCAGATAGAGTTTATACCAAAATAAAGCCCAGTCATAGTGAATGAGGTACAGCTGGCCATGTGGTTCGCTGATAGAACACTTGTCTAGCATACCCAAGGTCCTGGGCTCAGTACCCAGTACCCCAAACAAGAGGCAAAAAATGAATAATGTGACTACAGATTAAAATAGATGCTGCTTTCTTCCAGGAAGGTTTAAAAGAAGGGAAGTACTTGCTTTAGGAAAATGTTAGGGGTTTTTTTTTCATATTTTAAATAAGAAATCTTGTTCTGTCTTTCTTGTCTTGTTTTTGAAGCAGAGTCTTACTCTACTGTCAAGCTAGGTACTCTCAAGCCCAGGAAGACCTGGAATTCACTCTGTATCCCAGGCTGGCCTCAAACTCAAGGTGATCCCCCTGCCTCAGCCTCTCAAGAGCTGGGATTACAGATGTATGCCGTCACACTCAGCCAATGAGTTATTTTTTATTGAAGATTTGGTCCCTGTTATGTAAGTGATTAACTCCTGCATTATCTTTTACTCACAAGTGCAAAACCCTCTATCAAAATAAGTCCATCAGAAACATGGGCCTCCGGGAGAGAACTATTACCTTATATTACTCCCCCCCCCCCCCATGGCCCAGACAGACTGCCTTTGAAGTTGCTTGCAGGCACTGAGGGGCTTGAGGCTGTCTCCTCTCCCTCCTAGTCTCTGGGTCTGCTTCTTTCAGCTATCTTCTTTCCCTCAGGGATCATGATTGCAAATAGGTCCAGGCTTATCTCCTTAGAGCCTAATGATGAAGAGAAAGGCCTTCCTTGCCATTTCTAGCTGGAAAAATCCCTGGGAATAAATTTAATTGGCTCAGTTCTGGGTCTTGCTCTGCACCAACGGCTGTAGTTCTGAGGACGGAGAGGGTATGATTGGTTGAGGCTGAGTCACATGTTCAGCACTATCAGGGGAATGAGTTTTGAGCAGGTGTGCTGGGTTGAAGGATACTCAGCTGTTGTTGGTTTTGTTGCCAACAGAGGATCTGTGTGGTTTTCATGGACCTGCTTCCTACCTTTAAGATAGGTGGGAATGACTTTCCCACTCACACTGTTCAGGAAGAAGGGTGTGAAAAAGCCTGGATCAGACCTGGAAGTGTATGACCTAATAGCAAGAATCTCCAAAGATTCACATCTCAGCAATATTTGTACCTTCAAGTCACCCGTATCCTTTCAGACCACTATCTGTGTCTAGGAAATCGCAGTCCAAGCACAGGATGGAGAAAGAGGCCAATACTTTCGTGTCCTCTAAAGTATGTGTTTATGTCTTCTGGCCTCCAAGTTTGTTCCTTAGACTTATTTTTTTCCCCTGAGACTGAGTCTAAAATTAGTTCTGACCTTTGGATTGCGAAGGTAGAGTGCTTTACTCACAGTCCGAGGGACTAATTTAGGCCGCACTGGAGGAAAGTACAGAAGCCAAGAGCAAGTGGGATAGATAGGTCTTTCAGCTTGAACTGTTTTTTGTTTTTTATTTTTATGAAATGTATACTTTATTCAAAATTTGTCATTTCTAAATAACAGAGGTTCTGTCTTCCCTTCTTTTCCCCCCTTTCCTCCTCTTCCAGCTTCGGAGGCTGACATGCTTTGGTTCTAATCTAAATCCTATTGGTTCCAGCATAGCGAAGGTTCTAAGCTTCTCTGAGCCCCAGCTTCTCTGTCTGAGTTGGGCATGAAGGTGACCCCTTGGAGTGTTGTGTACATGGCATGGAGAATATGTCTTACATCTGAGCACAGTGACAGGAGTGGAAGTCATGGGAATGAGGTGGCCATGGGGCTGGTACTGGGTGATACTTGTCATTACAGTGGGCATTTGAGTGCCCAGACATGCCTGTTTCCATTGTGCTTTGACCTGGGGCATGGGTGACTTCTTCTGTGTCCTGTGCACATCCTCTCCAGATCCCCACCCTGTGACCTCCTTCTGATCACTCAGTCACCTGTTCTTCTAGAAGGCTTCGGCTCTTTGCATCCTGGTAGCAAGCTGTAGCGTGAAATTCTGTCCTAACCTTGCATTTTTGAGGAAAGCCAGCCCCGTTAGCAAGAAGGAGGGGGGCACATTGAGCTAGCCTTCTTGGGCTGGGGGCTGTCTTCCCTTGGCTTCATTGTGAAGAACGAGTAAGAGCCCACGAAGCAGAAGAATCTCTTTAACTTAATATGTGGTATATGCAAGTTTGGTATCCAGAGATGTGATTTTCTTCCTGGATTTATAGGCTATGGAAAAGTGATTGTATAGTATCTGATAATGTCCAGATGCACAGAAATGACCATTTTGAACATGTGCCGATTTATTTAGTATACATGGCCTTTTGATTATGATTAGATTCTCTCAATATATGAGTTCTAAGAATGTCTGATTAACTCTGGCGAGTATTCTCAGATAGGAAATGTATTTTCTGCTGTAATTGACAGAGTTGTTTTAGGGACCCACTGGCATATATCCACTTGGGACTTCACGTAGCACCAAGTGCGTGCCTGCACTTGATCTGCAGCTCTGTCAATGGGATGGGAGATGCCAGGGAGATTCTGTGTGGTCGCTTAATTATAAAGAGTTTTCTTTCTGAATATGTAATTTCCCCCCTTTGGATTAACTTACTAATAGGCATCTATCCTCTTCTGCCAAACCTGTATTAATTTCTTAATGACATGTTGGTTAAAATAACAATCCTTGGGAGGATTAGCCCAAGAGTTCATGACAAAGCTATTCTTGTGCAGCAAGGTGGGAAATGGTGACTTTCAAAGCGCTGATCATACTAATGTGAATTAATTCAGCATAATTGAAAGAATGAAAACACAGTGCTTCCCATAGGCGTGTGTCACTCACTAGACTAAAATTTCTTGGAGAAGGATAAGTATATTTTTGTGGATATGGTGACAAAATGATGCCTTTCTAAAAATTCTCCACCTGTATTCTGTCTTGTAAGCTCCCACAAGTCTGTCTTCTCTTCTGAGGCTCTTCTACTGTGCCTGGCCCAGAGGAACAGGAAAGATGCCTCGTGGACAAGGAAGAAATGAAAGACAGGGATTCAGCAGTGTGTCAAGTACCGTTAGGACGTTTAAACTTGGCATTGAGCTCCAATAGTCCTTACAGTAAGGTGTGCACTAGTCTTGATGTATAGTCTGAAAGGTGAGCAGCCTCTCCGCCTCCTGAGATGCCGTGTCCACAGGCTGTGCACACAGTAGGAGCTTCATAAATCTCTAGCAGAGCTACTCATTAGCTGCATTGTTTGTGGTGATCATCTTTTTAATTGGCAAGGAAAAACTTGTTTTCTCTGTGAATGCAATTTTATGACAAGAAGCTCAGCCTACCTCCCCAGTGTAGACTCCCCAGAGGACTTTCTTATTCCAGAGTTAAGACACAGGAGAGCAAGTGAACATTTTAAGTCCTTGATTCTCAGTTCTAAAAATCCTTGTTCTTTGGCCTTAGCTTTGGATGTGGCTAGGGGAAATGGTTGAAAATCTCTTAAACTTATGCCATCATTTCCCCCACAATGCCCCTGTGCTCCTCATAGCAGCTCTCTGAGGTACAGGATGGAGATCTTGTAGACAGGGAAACTGAGTCATCAAGCAGACATGATTTATACAGTGCAGGCAGGCATGAGACCAAATTGCAGGTCTGTTCTACATTTATGTTAATGTGAACTTGGTTCTTTTTTCCTAAGAAAAAGCTGAATGTCCCTCACATTGCTCGCTCCTCCCATAGGCCTTCAGAATCAGTTAGCATCTATTGCAGAAAGGGAAGTTGAAGGAGGCCAAGGGAAGAAGTCAAGTTTGAGACCTTTGAAGATTCTTTTTTCTTTTGGTTTCATGATTGCTTACATGAGGTTGTGGTAGGATGGACTTATAAATCTACTGTGCCCATCTTTTTTATATTCCGTTATGATTTGTTTACATACTCTTTTTTCTGAAATAAGGGAACAAACACATCAAATAATTAGAAGCAAAATGGAAGTCAAAGTCCAAGATCCTCCTCCCACCTTTGTTTTTGGTTTTCTTTGCCAGAGAGAGGATGAAAGTGACAGGACTCTCGCTGCTGCAAATGAAGCATCCAGACACATGGATCATTTTGTGACAGTTCATGTGGGTACTGGGGAATCGAACCTAAGCCATCGAGCTTTACAAGCAAGCACCTTTAACCACTGAGTCATCTTACCAGCCTCTTTCCCCTTGTTTTTGTGGTGCTGGGGCAAACCCAGTGGCCTGCACAGGTGAGGTTAGAGTTCTTCCACTGAGCTACGTCCTCAGCCTCACAGGAATCCTTCTGAATCTGGAAGTTGACTTCTCCAGTCTTCTCTCTGTCTTTTTCCTTTTCCTTACTTTAGGAGTGTTTACTGACCCTATGCCTTTGGACATATGGATATTTACTTGCATGTTTATTTTGGAAGGTAGCTAGCTAGCTCAGATAATTTGTCCCCATAAGTTAAAATGAGGAAAACAAGGACCACCTACTTCTTATATAGTCTGAACTCTTGTCTGAATAACTTTTTTTTTTACTTGCTATAACTATGGCCAAAAATTTATGCTGAAGGGTTTGGGTAGACCAAGTCTGGATGGGTAGAAAGGAGGCTTTGTTACAAGAACCACCATGCAAAACAAAAGCAGCAATCTAAGTATCACAGGGTCCCTGGAATGCCGAAGCGTTTCTCAAAGCAGCTGAAACAGTTACCTAAGAACAAACGGAACATACTGGCTGTGTGTTCACTGGTAAAATCCATATTTATATGGAGTATCTTTGATGAATTTACAGAAAAAGGGTAAAATAAGATACCTGTTTTCTTGTGTGTGTGGTTTTTTTTTCTTCTTCTTCTTTAATATCTTAGTGGTTAAGATCGAGTCTACCTGGAGACTCAGGTGTGTTAGGAGACTGATTCATCTCCAAAGACCTTTTCTTCCCCCTGTTGCTCAGGTTCTGTGTCACAAGCTTAGCTTCTCTTGTGACCCTAACCCTAACCCTAGGAAAAGGAGTATGTGCTATCTGATGCCCAGGGGAGCAGAAAACACTTAGACCAGTGAGCCCATGATACAGCCCGTTTTCTTTGCCTGATATCAGAGGTGGCTGCTTAGACAGCTTTGCCTAGTGAGGTCCGCAGCATGAAATCTGGAATAAAGGCCCAGAATCTGTCAGGACATCCTGAGTTCTTGTAAATTGGACTACCCATTACCAGTCTTACAAGAGATGATGAAGAATACCAGGTCCATTGGCCAATTAGCATATCCTCCATATTAACAAGATGTTTGCTCTTTGAGGTGGCCATGCCTGTAATCCCAGCCCAAGCAGGAGGATTCCACAAGTTCAAGGCTACCCCTGATTTACATAGGGAGTACCAGACCAGCCAGGATGACATAGCAAAACCCTATCTCAAATAAAACAAAAAATCTTCATGGGAAGCTCCTTATTAAGAAACATTGATTTGTAAGTCCCACATAAAAGTAAGTTGATGGCCCTGTTCATGAAATGAAAATTCCATGTAATTTTATATGGTCTGTAGAGAATATCTTAGCCAGTAGCACAGGTAGCTTAGCATATGAACACTTACACATATTACACCACTTCAGTCTAAAATGTTAGGACATTTTATTATGTTTTGGGACATTTTATTATGTTTATGTTTATATATATTTATGTTTATATATTCTTATGCTTAATATAAAAGAAGAGCCTCTGAGGACAGATTATTGAAACCTCTAGTGCCTGAGTTCTTTATATCTTCATTTATTTTATAGAACAAAGATAAAGGTTAAAAGGTTACACCTAAGGAACCAAACTAAGATGTGACTGGTACTTATATTTGATATATATATATATATATATATATATATATATATATAATAGTGCTTGCATTTGTTCAATATATATATATATATATATATATATATATATATATATGAATGATGCCTTGTGACCCTGGCTTTAGATTCTGGTGAATTTCATTCTTTCCCATGGCTTGTCACTTGTCTGTAAGAGAATGTGATGGCTGTACTCGTGGTCCTCTTACTAATTTGTTCCATGGTGACACTAATAATCAGTTACAGCATATGAAGGTACAGACTCCTTCCTTTCTTGCCCAAAGCTCTTCTTACCACTAATCCCTTTCTTGTTTCTTGGTCCTTTGAGGATTCTTGTCCCTGTCATCTGTAAGTGCCCTTCTTTTGGGAACTTCTATCATTGGGCTCTTATCTTAGCACAGGACTTTAGTCACAGTTAACTTGAGAAGTGCATAGGCTTCTACACAACACAGCAAAAGTATGCATTTATTTAACTGAGTTTAATAAAGTGAATACACATAATTATGGAACAAAGTAATACCCACCCTTGGTCTCATCATTGAAAATTACTGTAGTGTTAATTTATTGGGTTTGCATATGACATTTTCATGCATACTTTATTGATCCTTCTCAGACCCTCTCCCCTCATTCTTTTGGTACCAATTTTTCTGGTCACACAACCTTGAAAGCTCTGTTAGAAGAGGGAAGAAGTCATACAAGTTACAACACCCAGACTCCCTGGTTTTGCATACTCTGTAGCCCCTGTCTTCATTCCTATAGGAGCTGCAATCAACCACTTTGAACAGGAGTGTAAAGGGGATCCTCTGAGCTGAGAGCAGCAGCTCCAGGCACATGTGAGTCCTCAGCTTTGACTCTCTGACTCAAAGAATAAGGGATGCTTGTGCATGGTGACTTGTGTATGGTGCCTTCCTCCCAGCAGACATCTTACTGTCACTGTGTGTCTTCTGAGGTTGAAACCGGTCAAGTCTGTGGAATGTTTGTTTTCTCTCAAGAAAAGCTCTTAAAACTATTGTTTAAAAAGTCTCCAATCATTAAGTTACAGTGCTAAAATTTAGGAGTGGCTGGGGCTTCGGGCAAGCAATATTGAGTTAAATGTGTAGAGCACTTTAAGACAGTATTTGATTATACATTTAAAATAGGGAATGTAAATTGAAATTCCTTTTGGGTGCTTTAAATCATGCATTATATGTGCAGTATTTTCAATTAACTGCAGAAAAAAAATGCCATCAGTATGGCTCTATTTTTACAGCTGGGAATTGCTCAAAGAACACAATTGACTATTTCATACATGTGAGATTTATTTAAATGACACGTAGGGCATTTGCAGTTTAACCAATAATTGAAAATATTGTTGCAGTGTGGCAGGTAAAACTAAGAAGTCATTTTGCATTCCTGAGCGGTGCTGCAAGCTCAATGGAATATTAGTTTGAGAGGGGTGGACCGGGAGTGGGGTCAGTAGAGACTGCTCATGTTTCATTCCTACGTTTGGCCCCATCGTAGAAAGGAGGAAGATGATTAACTGTAAGGTGGTACTTTCAGCAAGAACCTCAAAATCTGAAGTGTTACCCTGTTTCTAGTGCTTTATGTGTCTAACACAGATGAAAAGTCAGATGGGCTGGGAGGAGCCTGGTCCCCGCCCCCAACTCTTCATTGACCCTTTCCCCCATTGCTTATAAAACTTCTAGATGTCTCCTGCAATAAGATACAGAAATCAAGTTGAACCTCTAAGGATGGCCTAGCCCACCCCACCATATTGTTCAAAAGCATGCCTGATGATTTGAAATGAATGTTCTTACAGAAATGCTGTTGTATATGGTGGAAGGTAACACTATATTAAAATCCATTATTACTCTTGATTTTCACACAAAGTATAGGTTCCCTAGGCTATTGTTGGTAGAATGAGAAATAACCATCCATTTGTGACCTTTGTAACAGTGGTTGCCAACCAGGGCCAATCCTCCCTCTGCTTTCCAGGGTCATCTGCCAATGTCTTCAGACTTTGGGTTATCACAATCGGGTGGAGGATGCTACAGGCATCTCTTGAATAAAGGCAAAAGATCTGCTTAGCATTTTACACTGCACACCCCCCATGAGAAATTACATAGCCTATCATGTAAAGAGTGCCAAGGACCTCAAGAACTTTACATGATAACCTGCTTGCAAGAGGGCTACTTCTGTAACTAACCGCAGTGAGCCACGGGAATTAAGTTGGTCCTTGAAGGCCTGCCTTAGTTGTGTATTAAGCACCTCAGTATCCTCTTGTCATCCCAGATGCTGAGGTTCAATGATGAGCAGAGCAGATAGAATCCTCAACAGGCCCACGGCATAAAGAGAAGGAAAGATGAATAACAAATGTTCCATATAGGAGGACATTAGCATGGAAGCCTGAGGCTGGAAAGACCTGGCAGGTTCAGTGTGTCTGGAGAAGGAAGTCAGGTTCTGGTCAGACAGTGATTTGTGGGCTGTGAGAGGGGACTGGCTCTTCCTGGCAAGAACCTTGAAGCCACTGAAGGGTTTGACTTAAGTCTTGTGTGGAAGATCATGGCCAGCTTTCCTTCTAAGCAGTCCTAGAGCAGGGCAGGGATGACGTGGATACAGGAAACCAATGTCCTCTTCTAGAGAGGGTGATGGCTTAGACTGGGGACAAAGGAGAAGGGTGG
>PVHP010021737.1:0-29135 GCA_004024765.1 Zapus hudsonius | reverse complement strand
GTTGTTATCACCATTCCCCAATATCCCTCTTCCCCATCCCCGATCAGCTGAATATCCTCCTCCTTGGGCAGTCTGGATCAGTCCTTGGGGCAGTGGACCATGGATAGCCTAGGAGACAGCCTGATTCTGCCGGCCTTAGAGAAAATTTTTAGAAAAAATTATTTAAAAATCTATTTCATGTCTTTTATTGTATAATTTCTTAAAAGTGACAAATTAAATTTCATGAAGGAATAAGATAGTGTTATTTCCTTTATAAAAATTTAATGATTTAGGCCTTGAAAGCTAGTGTTAAAAATTTAAAGGGAAAACAAAATATTCTGATAAAATAATTTCAAATTCTATATATTGTGTTGTAGACATGTTGATAGAATTATAAATAATTCTTAAAGTACAGTGAGAAAATAAAATCAATGAAATAAGAGGACTTTTAACAATTATATTCCCAAGGAGGACATAAATGAAGAGCAAATAAAAATGGCCTCAAAAATATTGGCTATTGTTTAAATACAAATTCAGCCCCAAATAAAAGTCAATTATAAACCATGTGAGGTGGTTCAGGCCTTTAATCCCAGCACTCAGGAGGCAGAGAGAGGAGGATTGCCATGAGTTCAAGCCAGCCCTGAGATGATATAGTGAATTCCAGGTCAGTCTGGGCTAGAGCAAGATCCTACCATGAAAATCCAAAATTAAAAAAAGTTAATTATATACTTTAGAATGACTGTTTTTTATAAGTATACCAAATGAACATAAGAAAACAGAAGAACTAGATTATGAATATAGTGTGGATGGAAAAAATAGCATAACTTTGGAAAGATTTTCAGTTTCTTAAAATATTACCTGATCCCTGGGGTATCATCCAGCTATGCTACTATATCAGTTATTTTCTTATTTCTGAGACAATATGCCAAGCCAGAAGAAGCTTACAGAAAATAAGAGGCTAAATTTGGCTTACAGTTTTCATATACAGTTTCATGACAGAGAAGACTTGTCATATTGTGACCTCAGCAGAGAAGAAAGATAAAAACAGAGTGGTACTTGACTAGACCTCCAAGCCTGGTGCCTTGACATACTTCCTCCAGCTTGGCTCCACTTCCTTAAGATTCCACCACCTTCTCAACAGGCCACCATCTGGGGATCATGTGTATAAACACACAAACAAATGGGGAACACTTTACAACCAAGTTATCACATACATGTTTAGGAATTTAACCAGTGAAATGAAATATGCAAAGATGTAGATAATATTTTTAAAGGATTCATCTGTAATGACTCAAAATTTCAAAAACCACAAGGCCTCCACAAACAAGAATTGAAAAAGCAAATTTCAGTTCTTCCATATAAAGAAGTATAATTCTAAAAGTAAAAGGACAGTTATTGCACTTGCCTCCAAAGCCTACCATCCCTGGATGGTTTCCCCAGTACCTATATAAAGCCTGATGAACAATGTCGCAAATTCACCTGCTGGTTTTTTGTTTTGTTTTGTTTTGTTTTGTTTTGTTTTGTTTTGTTTTGTTTTGTTTTGTTTTGTTTTGCAGTGGTTAGGGGCCCTGGCACACTCATTCTCTCTCTCTTCTCTCTGTCTCATTCTCCTTGCAAATTAATAAATATTATTTTTTAAATATGAAAGGAATGAAATATTGTGATAGTTAACCTTCATTGTCAACTTGACTAAATTTGGAACAACCTGAGCCATACGTGTCCAGATGGATTTTTGAGGGAGTCTATCTACAGTGAAGGTTGCGTGAACAGGAAAAGACATCCTCAAAATGGGTGGTGCTACCCTCTGTCATAAAGGACTCCATTCCTTCAAGATATGAGCCAAAACGGTCCCTTCTTTTCTGAAGTTTCATTAGCCAAGTATGTTACACAGAAATTGAAAGAGTAAATTAATTCAAATATACATTGGGTTCATACCAAATAGACAAATTTCAAATACCTTTCTTGATGACAGAATCCAGGCATTAACTGTGCTTACCAAGATGGACATGGCATCACATAATTATAACATTAAATCAGCATTGATTTTCCAAACTTTTTCTCTTTTTAGAATTGACTGAATATGTCCATGTTTATTCACTAAACTTCTCCTTAGTAAAGGAAAATAAGATGGCAAATAATATTTGTCCCTGGAAGTTAAGTCACTGAAGGTTGATCCTGTAAAATAATCCCCTGACTGAATTATCAATTTCTAATTACATGATGGAAAATATGATGTTGCAAATGCCAGATGGACAGAGTATCATAAATGTGTGATCACAATGGAGACCGCTGCTTTCTTGTCAGGAGACCAAATGGCATCATTTTAGATAGTTAGGAAAAACTTCTCTCAATCCGATAATATTATTTCCAGTGTATTTAAAATACATTGTGTGAGTGCAGATGTAGATGCATACATGTGTACATGGCCCTTTGCATGTTTGCACACTATTATAGTCAGATATTAATTTTGTTTTTGTATTATTTTAGGCACATTTTTGCTAATACCATAGTCAAATGAGGCAGAGAGTCATGGTGGATGGGGCAGTAGTGGAGATATAATTGAAAATACTGAGTTGAACATTAGGAAGAAAGTGAAAAACACGATTCATGATCAGAAAGGGGCAAAGTATGGAAGGGATACTATCAAGATAGTGTGGGTGACGATAGGGAGGCATGGAGATAGAGTAAAAGAATAAACTGGCTAGGGGAATCATCAAAATCTCCATTCTGGGGCAGGGAGGATGGCTCAGTAGTTTATATTTCAAAACTGGAGAAATCGTATGTACTCTATATCACGACTAGTTATTGTCACCGAGCTAAGACTGGGTGTTGAGGCTGATGTTGTTCTAGATATGATAATATTGTATAAATGGATTTATTCCCAACATGAGTGTTCTGTCATGTGTTAAATTTAGAGATTGATATGGGTATGGTCATACTGCTCATTTAATTCAATTCAACAGTGTCATGATTAACTTTAACTAGAAGAGAAGCCAGCTTAAATTCATGTTTTAGTCTTATTAACTTTGGTTATTTCTTAAAGTATGGCAGATGTCAAAATAGCACAAATCTTGAAATTGGGAAATGGATTTTTGTACTAAAACACAAAAACACTTCAATAGTGAACTATTTCCCAACAATACAGAAACAAGGAAGAGTGTGAAGTGAAAGGTTCACAAGGTTCCTTCTCTTGCCATGTAACTGTGGTTGTGCTCTTTACACTGGGTGTCCACTAGTGCCCTGTGGTTTCCTTCCATGCAGAATAATCTTTATTTTTTCATTTATACTCTGCTCTCAGCAGTTCCTGCACAGCTGAACGAACTATGGGAATTCCCTTAACTTAGTGAGCATTTTTCTGAGTATAGTCATTTTAAGATGACTCATGCCTGGCTTTTGCCAAGGAATCCACCCAGCCCAGTTGAAAATTAGATAATGCAAGTACAGTGTTCACATTCACTACATTCTCTCTTTTCCTTTTCCTTAAAGACTACTCCAGTTAACCTGGTTAGGAACTGCTTCTGAGGGAGAATATGTGGCATTTTACTCTGTTCTTTTGAGAGTTCGCTTAGTAAAATCTGCTCCAAGTCAGACCATTTTTCCCTAAATTTCAATATGTAATTTTTCCTTTCAGCTGAGTAAAATTCCATTGTGTAAATAAACCAAAGTTTTGTTATCCATTCCTCCATGGATGGGCATTTGGGTTGATTCCAATTTCTGGCTATTATGAATTGAGCTGCAACAAACATAGTTGCACAAATGTCTCTTTGCTGAGATGTGATATCTTGCATGTAGATGCCTAGTAGAAGGAGAGTTGGGTCCATTGGTAGTTCAAAGTTCATTCTGTTTAGGAGTCTTCACAGTGCTTTGCAAAGACCATTTGGGAGAAGTGAGAGTCTATGAAAGAGGGATAAGGGATGAGGGTGGGGGAAGGGATGACATAAGCAGAAAGCTAAACAAAAAGTGATTCAAAATCATAAAATCCTCACCTGCATACTGTAACCTATTGAGCAAGTAGTGGGCATCGTCTGGTAGGAGGAGCCAGAAATAGAAGAGGAGAGAGTCTAAGCCTGTAAAAAATCAATCAGTCTGGCAACTCCTGGTCCTAGTCACTGGCTCCTTCCCTCACTGAGCTGTTGACCAAAGTGAACCACGAGGTCCCCAAAACAAGACAGGATTCTGTCAAAGCTCTTGAATGCCCACCCCAGGCCTAAGGTAAGATCCTCTTGCTGAAGAAACCACAGAAAGCCATCTATCAGCATCAAGAGACACTGTGAGGTCCAGAACGGTAACCAGGCCCCAGATGGTAGTTAGTGCAGTGCTGGAAGGCACTGCATAAGCTGCCAGGGGAAGCTGGTCAACAACAGCTGGAGTAAACAGAGACCACTGATATGAAACTAAGTCTGCCACCAGGAGTAGGCTGAACACACTGACTACTGGGAGAGAACAGCAAACCATGAAACAAGCACTGGGGAGGCAATCAACAGCTTTTAATTCGGCCAAGTAACCCACTCAGTGATGGGGAGCCCTTAACTGGAACTGGGGACTCAAGAGTGAAATGCACAGGGAAAAAGAATCTTGGGCCCCCAAAGAGAAATGCACTATAAGAGTGATTTACAAAGAGGCTAATAACAATAGAATCTAGTCAATTCAGAAATGTGTATCTCAGGTAACCTAAAATGAAAGTCACTCTCTGATGGAGATTCTGTTTGTATTTTTCAGAATGCAGTGAGAGATGTATGGATCCTCCAACCCTACCAACGAACTATAGGCTGATAGCTGACATCCAGGCAAGAGATGAGCCACACTATACCCGCTACCCCATGGACTGATCCAGTTTGCCCTTTGCCCAGGGAGGAGGATATCCAGCTGATTGGGGACAGGGAAGATGGAAATTAGGGAAATGGGGATACCAACTTATTATTTGCTCATTCAAAGCATCTTATTATGAATAATAAAAAAGACTACTCCCAGCAGCCTCAAACTCTTAAAACTTTCTTTGGTAAAACAAACAAACAAACAATCAAACAAGCAAACAAACAAAAAATCCAGAGCATTTGCTTGAATATAATTTGTCTTCCTCTTCACCCTCTCATACATCCCTCTTTTCTTTTTCTGTATTTAAACTTTCTCTTCTTTCCTCTATTTCTTTCTCTCATGTGTACATGTACAGAACACACAATTAGTAAACTTTTAAACATTATTATTTTTTTCCTTTATTCTCCATAATAAGATACATTGAGTGAGCAAATAATGAGTTGGTATCCCCAGTTCTCCAATTCCTCTGTTCCAAGTCCTTCCAGAAATTAGTAATTTTATATTACTTATCAATTTTCAGGCATCTAAAAAGTTTCTATGATATGGAAATTGTGTGAGAAATCTCCATTTCCAATTATTCTAAAGGGGGAAAAGTATGTTTTTCCTAAAGCACTGAAGTCTAATTTGATTATAAATTAATGGAACTGAATTACCAAAGACAATTAAATTTGACATGCATGTTATTCTGCCTTAGTTACTTGCCAGTATTCATTACATTTAATGCAACTCATTGTAGAAATTTTATTTAAATTATAAAGAAATCATCATTCTCTCAACTCTTAGCTTTCTTATTCTCTTTCTCAGAGGAATGTTTGTGTACATTCACAATGTTGCTATAGGAGGTTTTTTTCTATTACAGTAGATTTAAATTAAGAATTTATCAAATGCTTTAGAACGGAATTTTACTATACATGAAAATTATTCACCATGACTTCTTCTTGTCAAAATTTATTATATTTGTGATTCTTGATTATTTAAACATGAAATTCCTGTTGTACCTTTGAAACAGAGCCACTAGGGAAGTAAATAATAGTCAAAGGCATAACATATTGAATATAAGAGAATTCAATTTCATATTTCCTCCCAGGCAGTTGTAGCAAAACCATATTTAGATTAAGTCAATTTCTTTTTCTAGTCTGATGCACACAACCTTTCAAATGACCACCAAGAGATGCCAGCTTTAATACAGATTTAAAGTGATCTTTTAATGTTACAAGTGAGTGCTTATATGTCTTAATAGTAAAGTTTCAAAATAAGGATTATTTTTTGATTCCAAGATTCTTCCCAATAGCATCCATGTATTATTTAGCATAGTTATATTCTTATATGCTCATATTCTATACAGGTACCTGTGCTCTTTTGAAGGAACACAGTGTGCCCTGGAAAACTACAGAATAATATTTATAGTTGCTTGGGTGCCCAACCAAATCCTCTGCATCTGATTCTGCATCTATGTAATTTCCTTGTAACATACTGATTCTGTATTAAAGGCAACAGAAAAACACAGAACCTAATTAATATCTGCTCTTTGGAAATAGTGGTCAGGCTAATGTGCTTCAATGAGAATTACAAAAATAAATGGGCTCTGTCTTGGGCAGAATGGGCAAATGTATAATTTAAATAGGTGTCATATTCAGCCACACACTGCTGGGATGAATCTTCAAACCAGGCACAATTTAGGAGAGGAAAGTATTTATTGAAACTACAGATTGAGGGGAAGTTCTGTAACAGAGAAAGAGGCTGGCCCTCTTTCACAGGTTCTAGCAGAGAGAAAAATCCATCACCAACACCACACACACAGAGCAGCAAACAGGCAGGGGGAACAAGGAGAGAATACTTCCCCTTTATTTAGCTTAGGGCAGCATTTTATAACCCTTTCACAGACTTAATGGCCTCCCGAGTCTCTGGAATTTCCTTCCTGCATGGCCCACACAGGAAACGATGTTTACTTCCAGCTTCTTTGAGATTCTTTATATCCTTCACCGTGCTGAGAGGCTGCCTTCCTGTAAATATCCTCAGAGACCCACCCAAGATAATTAAAAAGATCAAGTAGACAACAAAACCTAACCATCAAAATAGATAAGAGTTTTTTTTAACTTCCAAGTACCTAAAATGAAACACATTTTTAAAAGTAATATAGGAATGTTTAAAGAAACATTAAATATGTCTGCATTGCTTTGATATCAAACAGTATCTTCATATAAAAATATGCACAGATTTTAAAACATATTATATGTATTATAGAAGTTGTTATTTAGATTTAATATAGTAGACCTACAACAAAAAGTGCATGTTTTAACAGTGTGATGAATTTTTATCACAGGCAATTTTTCACAGATACAAAAGAAGAAAGATTAGTATAATGACACCCTTTGGGCCAACTACTATTGTATTTGGGCAATCCTGATCCATATACTGCTTTGTTCATATTCCCTCATCTCGTATCATTTTTAGGCAAATTTCAGGTTTCACAGAAATTCAACTATGTATCTCTGAAAGATGAAGTATATTTCAAAACAAAATTGGTATAACCTAAAACTATTATGTAAATAATAAAAATAAGAACTTATGTCCATATTTGGTTTATTTTGTTGAATTTTAGAATATTTATATTTACCACAAAGCTGTTTTGTCACTAATCTCTAATACTGCATGGAAATATATCCTTTATGATTTGCCCAATAAACAACTGGGAAAATCCATGCTATTCCCTTAGGCTCCTAGACCTGCCTGTAGCCTCCTGCCAACTCTACAAAAGCTCAGTGCAATAAATCCTCTCTCCTTCCATGGATCCTGCCTGACACCCTCTCATTACCTTTAGTTTTTCTCCTCTCTACTTCAGTGGCATGTGGCTGCAGTAGTGTACCAACCCCAACAACCAACCACAGGGGGATGGTGGACACCCTGGCAAAGGATGAACCACTCCAGGCCTATCCTGTAAGACCCAAATGAAACCCTTGAAAGAGTGGAAGGATAAACAAGAGATCTGTCACCATAGCCAGTCAACCCAGGATACATCAACATGACAGATAAGGATTTCCAACACATCCCAAAGCAGAAATACAGAGTCCCTTAAGACGTCAATAATAAAGCAGATTTAAAACTCACCCACCATGACTCAGGGAACTGAGCAGAAGAGTGTAAGAGTCATGGTGGGGGAGAATATCCAGAGACATTGCACCCTCAGCAACAACACACAAAGGAGGTGGGAGGGCTCCCTGCCTCCTGTGGTATCCCTTACCTCCTGCCCCATTGATAGATCCAGTATACCCAATGAGGAGGATACCCAGGGTATTGGCGACAGGGAGGAGGGAAATGGTATACCAACACAATATTTGCCCATACAATGCATCTAATTTTGAATAATGAAGACATCAAAAACTAGCGAAGTCTAGACACTGTGAAGACTCAAAACTGACTAAAGCAGAAATTGAGAGGATGCCAAGAGTTCAACTCTAAAGGAGACCTCTGCCATGTCCTCCAAGGTTCAGGGAATGCTGTGGAAGAGTGGAGAGAAAAGGGGGTGGAAAGAATATACAAGTCACAGGGTGGGAAGGTGTACTCTGAGCCATTACCCTCACACACAGAAACTGTCTAGTGTACTCATGACCTCACAGTGATTATTGATACCTCCACTGAGGAGGACCCTCAGTGGAATTGGGGTAGGGGAGAGGGGTCAAAGAGGTTGGGATGAGAACACAACCAATTTGCAGTATGTTTATATACTAAAGTTATCAATAAAAAATGTATTTCAAAATGCTAGAAGCAAAGATTTTTCAGTGCTTTGAACCCAAAAATGTTCAATGTTTGATTATTGGATTATTGTACCTACCTAAGATTACCTTAACAAAACATTCTTTGTGTGTAAAATCACATCAAATAAATTTAAAATAATATTTTGTGCATCAATCTAAAATAACATCTCATGTATATATTGCTAAATTAAAAAATGCAAATATTCAAGTCCTATGACATATTTTATATCAAATCATTTCATTTCAATTATACTTGCCAGTTATGGAGAATTTGATTTTACAATATGAGTGATTTGATAATTTTAATAGGTTGTATTACATGAATAAAAAAGGTATAAAAATAAGAATAGGATACACTATGCCACTTATTTTGAGACATTAGAGGTTTTAGACAAGATTATATGAAAGAGAGGTACTGTGAAGAATAAATTTTGCAAAGGAATGTTTTCTGTGGCAGGAGGTAAAGTGTAGAAATTTTGCACATTTGTAATGTAACAATCCCTCATTCTAACCAAAGGAAAGAAGTGAAGATATGCCTTGCTAAAGAAATGAGGTCAGAAAGAAATCATAGATTTGGCTCATCATAGCTTCTTGAACGTGTTAATAAGAGTAACTTGGAAATTCAGAAAGAAATCACAGATTCAGCTGATCATAGCTTCTCGAACATGTTAAGAATTGAGGATTTGGGTGAAAACAAGAAAACTCAAGAATTGTACCAAAGAGGAAGTGTAACTGACAATGAAGAGGAACAACTCAGAGTTATATTGAAAAGATAAAGTTGTGCCAAAAGATAACAGAATATCTGGCCAACTGTACCTGTTCATATAAATAGTTGAAGGACAATTTTTTGTCAATTTAACTAAGATATTTCAGAGCTCAGAGCATTGTAAAACATAGAGAGTGAAGGCTACCACTTTGGAAGATTATGTGCCAATAACTCTAGAACATAGGTTACTTCATGTTTTTTGGAGGGGAGAGGAAATTAAGCATATTACTCCATGGAAGCAATTCTATTAGTCCCAGAACTTGACCTCTGTACATTACTAAAGCATCAAAGACAGGACTGGCCAGTCATCATTTGAAAACGAAGCTTTGAAGTTACTTTTCATAGTTAATGTTTGAAGGGATTAGGTACAAATTCCTTCTGCTCTTTTTTTCTCAAAAATCTTCAGTTGGCCACCAAAATGTCAGTTATATGATATTCTAACAAACATATTATGGTACTTCTGACCCCCAAAGCCCAAAAATGCATTTAACCTGTCAATATGTAAACTGGAAAATATTCTCTCAGAAGCAGTAGTTCTATGTATCACCTGTCTCTGAAATATCAGAGTAAGAATGTTCATTAGTGGTTTTCTTTTTCCATGAGGGTTGTTTCATGAGAGGCCCCGGGGCTCTTTAAAGATTTTTTTTTTTCTTTTTACTCTGTCCTGGGTAATCTTTTGAAACTCTGTGATTTCTCTTACCTAACACTTGTCTACATGACAGAAAACAAATGTCTAAGCAGAAATAATAGGCTCTTAGAGGAATATGAAGAAGCATTCAGTGACTGAACAAAATCATCAAAGTGTCTTTTGCATTTGGAAGAACTGAGCAGGATGTTCCTGAACAACATTTTATGGCTTTTTAATAGTCAAAGATGTTATGTAATCTTACACAGTTTTGTTTAAAATCTTACAGGTGATATTAGAAGCTCCTGCAATTGACAGCTCCTAAGAATTCTCCCAGTACCCTCAGTTGGAAAGACATCCACCCCTTTTCTCCAAGTATACAACCCCCGAGTCAGAGCCTGAATTAACAGTTTAAATTTAGTTACTAAGAATAAATGTCATGACTTCTCCATTATTTTCACAGGATTGAAATTGCTCTGGTGATTCATTAAACAATTTATCAAATATGGGGTGGGATAGTGAATATGCTAATTGGAAATAAAGAAATAGAGCTTAATCGTTTAATGTGAAAAGCACAGACACAGATTTCAGGTAATTGCTAAAGATATTGTTCACATGAGTTTTAAAATATAAGCACTCAATCTAGGTTAAACTAAAGACAAGTCCTAATTAGTTGGAAAGGCTTCTTGGACACACACTTTAATTTTCACTAAGCAAGTAACTTAAATAAAAAGAAGTACTTAGTTGTGAGTAAAATTTAATTATAGTCTGGTATAAAACTACAAGAGGAAAACAAAGTACATATATACAAAAAATTAAATTGCTTGGTTAAAAACAAATTATGGAGTTTAGGAATTTAGCTCATTGTTGGAGAGCCTTAGTAACATCCACAAGGCACTAGGTTCAATTCCCAGCACCACAAAGAAAATAAATAAAATAAAATCTCAAAAGAAGATATTTTTATTTATTTGTTTTGAAGCCAAAATATTTTGATATATGCTATAGAACAACTATTTATTATTACATAATTTCTAAAGTTGTCAACTGAATATGGGAATTTTAAATCATATATATGATTTATTTAAAGCACATATATTTGTATATATATACACAAATATATATATATATACACATATATATATATATATGGTGTGGGTGTGTGCTTATCAAGGTGATTTTATATATTTTGATTTTTTTCTTCAGTCCAAGTCTAGGAAATGAGTGTGTGTGAGCACATGATCTTGGATTAATGTTGTTCTTTTAGAATACAAAATCCTAAGTGGCTTTCATAAGCAGTACTGTAGACACTATTTCCATTAATTTGAAATATATTTTTTCAAAATGAATTTATTATATACTTCTTTCATAGGTCTTTCATTCAGTATGTTTTGCCACTACATCAATTTCAATATTTTCTCAAAACAACTCTAAGAGTAACTTCCCCTACATGCTTTTCTGTTAAAGCCTACTTCTATTTTTAAGAACTTCTTACTTGCTAAGACTGAAAATCTTGCTATTATATTCATAATATTGTTTGTAGTTGAGTGTTAAGTGAAATGGCAAGATCAACAGTTAAGATAACATACAGTAAATGGTACATGAGAAATATCAAATATTGACTCTATACAGGATATATATAACAGTCATAAGACATAATTTCAACATGGACAAGGGTGAATAATGCAATCTTTAGCAACATTGTTTGTTAATAGGCTCTTAATCATAAAGTCAAGTAATAAGATTAGTTTTTTATAGCAAGAATATATATCCTTCATGCATTATATTTATGTTTTTTTGTTTTTAAGGCTCATATCAAAATAATCCAGACACAGAAACATAAATATCTCATTTGCAACTTATCTAATATGCAGAAACTGAATTAAAAATACAAGAAAATAGTAGGAATAATATTAGTGAAGAAGAGAAGACCGATACACAGGCTATGGCAAAGCACATGATTACCCAACAAAGCTAAATCATCAGACCTTAATGTTGAAGACATGGAGAGATCATTCTGGAACCTAGAAGGAATCCATCTCCCTGCTGATTAGCCCTGATAGTGCTGGAAAGTGCCATGTGAGCTGCTGGGTTAGAATGGCCAGTAACGGCATGAACAAGCAGGAGATCCTACAAGTGATAATATCAAGCAGCCTAACAATACATACACACCTTGCAAAAGTGCAATAGTATGTACTATGCTGGTAATCAATGGCTATCTGACTGGACAAGAGACCTGCTCAGTAGGTCATGCTCAATACCAATAACCCAATAACCATACTGAAAAGGGCACTGAGTGGAAATGGGGCAGAAGAGAGGGCATAGAGAGATAGCACTTGGAGGAATGGGAATCACACTTGATTTGTTCATACAGTAAAGTTCATAATTAATTTTTTAGAAAGACATATGATGGACATGGTGGCACACATCTTTAAACCCAGCACTTGGGATGCAGAAGTATCAGGATCCCAGTGAGTTTGAGGCCATCCTGAGAATACATAGTGAATTCCAGGTCAGCCTGGGCTAGAGTGAGAGAGACCCTACCTTGAAAATCAAACAGAGAAGAGATATGTTGAAACTTAGATTGAGTGGACAGTAAAGTTAAAGTAGAACTTCATAATCACTCCAAGGCATTAATTAATTATTTATTAATAATGGGGATCAGAATTGTCTATTCAACTGGAGATCTCTATTCTTTAAGCCCAACATTATAATTAGAAACTATACAATTGCATTTACCTAAGTTAAGTTAAATGTATTAAATGAAACTCCCAATATACATATGTAACTATAATTTGATAAACTCATACAATGTTTATAGTTGAAAATTCACACAATACTCATTTAGATATGATATTTGGCAACTGAGGTGAGATCAATTCTATACTGGGAAGACATAAGAAGTACAATGATTAATTGAAATCTGAAAACTCTTTACCAAGCAGTCTCTACTAGCATGGTGAAGATATTGTCAATTTACAACCAAATAAATCCATTTTTTTAAATCCAATTTTGTACAATTTTATCCACTAATGAAAAACTAAAAACATTTTTGGATTGAAAAAATAAGATGTATCCATGCAAAAAATTATCAAAAAATACATAAAGAAAGGATATAGAAGAGGAAAGACTTCACAAATGCTGGCAAATGTTTTCAAAGTATAAAGCAAAACACACTCAACAATGTCCATTTTGCAGAACAGGCCTCTCCACAGTAAGATGCTTGCATTTCTCTTTGTACATGGTCTGCTTCCTTTCTCTTCTTTTCTATTCTCATTATTTCTGGAGAGTGGTGCAATGCCTTTTTGTGGGTCATCCAGATTAGAAACTCTCTTTATTCCAAAGTAAATGTTACACGATGACTGATAGTCTTTTATGCTTTTATATCCCATTGCAAAAGGAGTGAAAATATTTATTTTAGTTCAGAATTTAGTCTATGGTGATCTAGTATTTGCCACAAACCTCTTTTGCTGCTCCCACCTGTGCCCTCCAACTAACTGTCCATCGCTACCCAGGCCCAGCTTCTGCTTTCTGTTATTTCTGCTTTTAGTTCTCTTCTGCCCTCAATACTGGATGCCTCGACCTCCGGATGTATGATTTATAATCCAGCATGAGCTTTTTTATCAAGATCCAAGATTCTAATGAAATGTTCTCACCAGTGGAATATTTTCCAATTTTATACAGTAGAAATAATATCTCCATTTTCTGTTTTGTACAAAAATAGTGCTCCACATTGGATGTTTAATTCTCTCTGTATATATCTCCGAACATGAATCTTGTTATTTTTTTCAATATGGAAGACTTTTAAAGGATTGCTTGCATTTGTTTAATTGTTTTTTTTACCAAAGTGTATAATACAGTACAAAGTATAGTATATCATTCTTATAAAGTAATTGTTGATAAATATGTTGTAGTTAACAAGTGTTGTCAGGCAATATTTATAATGCAACAATATGTCATGATTTGTGTATTAAATTCTAGAAACCAGTAAACTATATTCCATAGCTTTTCTGTACATAGATTTCAATCCATTTCTGATCTTCAATGTCAATTAAAATCTTCTTGTTTGACAATTTTGACAATACAATTAAATGATGTGGAAAATGTCAAATATTTTTATCCTGTAATGGTTTGTGACTGCTGTGCATTTGTGTTAATGGGGGGGGAGAATGTCCCATAAATGACAGGACCTTTTATCCATTATACATTTTTCCTACTCAAAAATTTTACCTATGTGACTTTAGATTTTAGACATATTTTTAAAATGTTTATTGATAGATTGGTGGATATGAGAGAGAGAGAGAGAGAGAGAGAGAGAGAGAGAGAGAGAGAGAGAGAGAGAGAGAGAGAGAGAGAGAGAGAGAGAGAGATTGGCACACCAGAGAAAGTCTCCTGCTCCTGCAAAGGGACTCCAAACACATGAACCTCATTGTATCTCAGGCTTTACATGGCCACTGGGGAATTGAACCCAGACATTGGGCTTTGCAAGCAAGTGCTTTTAACAGCTGAATCATCTTTCTGGCTCTTATATTTTCCTGGTTAATTGTACTAAGAGTATTTTTTCTCTGCATAATTCTTGGTAATTAAACCATGATGAAAGTTGTTAGACATTTAGACTACATGACACTTGCCTCTGTTCCTTTCCGGGTGTATTCAGAAGGCTATTTGAAAGAATAATGAACTTCGAGGTCTCAGGTTTGCCATCTGAGAAATAAGTCTGAACTTAACTCATTTCTCTTTTAAAAATAGAATTCCTAATTCAAGCACTTAACAAAACAGTTTTTTTATATATCATTATTATTCTTAATTAGATACATTGTATGAGCAAATCTTATGATGGTACCCCCATTTCCCTCCTCCCTGCCCCAACCCACTTGAGGCCCTTCTCAGTGGGCATACTGGATCAATCTAAGGGGTTGAGGGCTATGAAGAGCACAGGAAGCAGCCAGGTACTTTTCCTTTGGGTGATGCTGCCGAGGGAGGCAATGTCTTTGGATATTCTCCCCCACCATGACTCTTACAATCTTTCCTCCCCCTCTACTGCTCAGTTCCCTGAGTCATGGTGGGTGAGTTTCAAGTCAGCTTTATTGTTGAGATCTTAAGTATCTTTGTACTTCTCCTTTGGGTTGTATTGAATAGCATTGGTGTCTGTCTCCTTGACCTATCATGGGTTAATTGAATCGCTGTGGTGATAGGTCTCTAGTTTATCACACCACTCTCTTAAAGGTTTCATTTGGAGCCTATAGGATAAGCCTGGGGTGGTTCATCTCTTGCTGGGTTATCTGCCATTATCCTGTGGCTTGTTGGTGGAGTTGGATTAAACAGTGTACTCTAACTGCCTTCTGAAAAATACAAACATAATCTCCATTTGAGAGTGAGATCAGTATAGGTTACATGAGACACATATTGCTAGTTTGGCAAGATTCTATAGGGATTCTCTGTAGTTCTCTGGTAGTGAGAATTTCCCTTGGAGCCCAGGTTTATGATCCCTATAGGTTTCTGCTTTGGATTCCAATTCCAGTTAAGGATTCTTTGTCTCTGAGTTGATCTCTTGGCCATTTTGATAGCCATTGAATACCCCCACGGTTTCGGTGCCACTGTTGCACAGGTGATCACTTCTTGACTTGCTGTTCTATCCCATAAAGCTGAGTGGTCAGCCTTCTCATGACACCAGTCTGAATTTTATATCAAAGGTTTCTGCTTACTCCAGATACTGTTGACCAGTTTCCCCTGTGAGCTCATGTAGCGCCTACCAGAGCTACACATGCTACCATCTGGGAGCTGGTTGCCATTTGAGATCTCACATGGTTTCTCGGTGTTGTGATGACTTTCTATTGTTTCTTCAGCAATAGGATCTTTCCTTAGGCCTGGGGTGGGTATTCAAGGGACTTGACAGAAGCCTGTCTTGTTTTGGGGACCTCATGGGTCTCTGATCAATAGCTCAGTATGGGAAGGAACCAATGACTGGGACAGGGAGATTCGGGTCTAATCAATTTTTCATGAGGTTAGGCTTCTTCCCATTCTACTCATGGCCCCTCTTACCAGGCTATGCCCACATCTTCCTTGAGAACTTACTGTATAAAAGTAAGGATTTTATAGTTTCTATTCATTATTTAGCTTATTATATAGGTTCCCCCTCACTCCCCTTCCTCCCCCATTCCTTCCACTCCCTATAACAGTCTCTCATTTCACCTATCAGGTTTGCTTAGAGTTTAAGCTTAACCTGGTTATGAATCACATAAGAGGGAGAATATGTGGCATTTGACTCTGTTCTTGTGTGGATTTGCTAAGTAGGATCTTCTCCAAGACTGACCCTCTTTTGTTTAAATTTCACTATGCAATTTATCCTTTCAGCTGAATAGATTTCCATTGTGTAAATGTATCACAACTTTGATATCCATTCATCCAGAGATGGACATTTTGGTTGATTCAGATTCATAGCTATTATGAATTGAGCTGCAATAAACATAGTTGAGCAAATGTCTCAGTGCTAAGGTATGAAATCTTGATGGTAGATGCCTTGTAAAGGGATAGTTTGGTCCATTGGTAGTTCTATAGCCATTTTATTCAAGAGTCTCCACATTGCTTTCTATTGTGGTTGATTGAGTGCAATCCCACCCAGCAATAAATGAGGGTTACTTTTTCCTCACATCCTCACCAGCATCTATTATTAGATTTTTTTTTTAATGACTGACATTCTGACTGGAGTAAGATGGAATCTCATTATAGTTTTGATTTGTATTTCCCTAGTGATTAAGGATGATGAACACTTTAAGTAAGAATTGGCTATTTGTGTTTCCTCTTCTGTGAATTCTCTGTTGAGATCTATGCCCATTTTGTATGGGGATTTTTTATTATTTATTTTTTTATTTCTTTGTAAGTTCTAGATATTAGACCTCTGTCTGTATTATAGTAAAAATTTTCTCCCAGTTTGATGGTGGTCTATTGGCTCTGAGTATTGTATGTTTGTCTGTACAGAAGCTTTTAAGCTTGATGAGATCCAATTGGTTAAGTGATTGTTGCACTTTTTGGGATACTGGAGGTTTGTTCAGGAAAATTTTCCCTCCCTCTAACTGGTAGATTGTTCCTCCTGCTTTTTCTTCCAGGGTTTCCAGGGTTTCAGGCCTTATGTTGAGGTCTCTGATGCACTTGCAGTTGATTTTTGTGCATGGTGAGAGGAGTGGGTCTATATTCATTTTTTAAGAAGTATTTATCCAGTTTGTCCAGCCCCATTTGTTGAAGATGCTATCTTTACACCAGTGCACACTATTGGTGCTTTTGTCAAAGATCAAGTAAATATAGTTACTCAAACTAAGAGCAAGGTCTTCAATTCTGTACCATTGATCTATCTATTTTTATGCCAGTACTTTTTGGTTACTATGGCTTTATAGTATGTCTTTAGATCAGGAAAGGTGATACCTCCTGAGGAAGTTTTGTTACTTAGAATAGATTTGGATATCCAAGGCCTTTTGCCCTTCCAAATAAATTTTGAGATTATTTTTTCTATCTCTGTAAAGGAAGAAGCTGAGACTTTAAATGGCACGACATTGAGTCTGTATATTGCTTTTGGAAGGATTGCCATTTTCATTATATTAATTCTACCTATCTAGGAACATGGAATATCTTTCCAACTTTTCACATCTTCCCTTATTTCATTCTTGAACATTTTAATGTTTACATTATACATTCTTTCACATCCTTGGTTAATGATATTCCAAGGTATTTGAGTTTTTAAGGCTATTGAAAATGGGACAGTCTCTCTGATGTCTTTTTCTGTATGCATATCATCTGTGTATAGGAAGGCTACTGATTTTTGTGTGTTAATTTTATAATCTGCTACTTTCCTGAAGTAATTTATCACCTTTAGGAGTTTACTGATATGATTCTTTGGGTCTGTTATGTATAGAATCATGTTATCTACAAAGAGGGATAATTTTACTTCTTCCTTTCCAATTTGCATCCCTTTTATGCCTTTCTCCTGTTTTATTGCTTGGGCTAGAACTTCAAGCACTATGTTGAAGAGCAGTGGTGAGAGTGGACACCCCTTCTTGTTCCTGATTCTAGTGGGAACTCCTGAACTCTTTTTTTTCATTGAGTATCATTTGGGCTGTAGGAGTTTGTATATTGCCTTTATTAAGTTGAGGTATGAGCCCTCTATGCCTAGTCTATCCAGCATTTTGATCATGAGTGGTCTTGAATTTTGCCAAAGGCCTATTCTGCAGCGATTGAGATGACCATGAGTTTTTTGTGGTTGAGTCTTTTAATGTGGTGGGTTGCCTTGATCGACTTCCATATGTTGAACTATCCCTGCATCCCTGGGAGGAAGACTACCGGGTCTATATGGATATTTTGATTTGTTGTATCTGGTTTGTGAGGTTTTTGTTCAGTATTTTTGCATCTAAGTTCATCAGGGATATGGGTCTGTAATTTTCCTTTCAGATTCCATCTTTGTCTGATTTCAGGACTGTTGTGATGCTTCATAGGAGTTTGGAAGCATTCCCTTTCTTCCTATAAAATGAAAAAGCTTCAGAAGGAGTGGATTCAGTTCTGTGATGAAGGTTTGGAATAATTTGAGTGTGAATCAGGTCCTGGACTTTTCCTTCTGGGGAGATATTTTTTATTGCATTTTCAATCTCCATGGATGTGTTAGGTTTATTTAGGAGTTTTTCTGCTCTAGGTTAATCTTTAGTAGGTGATAGGTGTCCAGGAATTCATCTAATTCTTCTAGGTTATCCAATTTTTTGGATTAGAAGTTTTGGAAGAATGACCTGATGATTCTTCCCATTTTATTGGGGTCTGTTGTGAACTAGCCCTTTTTGTTTCTGAACTTCTTGATTTGGGCCATCTCTTTTTTTGTTGCTATTTAATTTTATTGGCAAACTATTATTAGTTTGTCAATTATATTCATTTTTTATTGAACCAGTTCTTCATTTCATCTCTTTTTTTTATTGTTTTCTTCATTTCCAGTTCATTAATCTCATCTCTGATCTTAATTATTTCTTTTCACCATAAGCTCATAGGGCTGGAATGTTGAAGTTTTTCCAATGTCTTTAGGTAGGTGGTTAATTTGAAATCACTCTGTTTTTGTTATGAAGGTGTTTAGTGCTATTAATTCTCCCCTTAAGATTGCCTCCATTGTGTCTCAAAGGTTTTGGTATGTTGTGTTTTCATTATCATTTATTTCTATAAATTTTTCAATTTCCTTTTTTGATTTCATGAATGACTCATTCATTGTTTAACACTATATTGTTCAGTCACCAATAGTTGGTGTATTTTCTGCTGCTCCTCCCCTTGTTAATTTCTAACTTTAATGCATAGTGGTCTAAAATGATGCTTGGGGCTACATCAGTCTTCCTGAATTTGTTGAGGCGTGTTCTATTCCCTAATATGTGGTCTATTTTGGAGAAGGTTCAATGGGCTGTTGAGAAGAATGTATATTCTATGTCCTTGTCATGAAAAGTTCTATATATGTCTGTTGGGTCTTCCAGATCTCTGGTGGTGTTAAGCTCCAATATTTCACTGCTGATCTTCTGTTTGGATGATCTGTTTAGATGTGATAGTGATGTATTAAGTCTCCTACTATGATGGCATTAGAGTCTATTTCTGTTTGTTTTTGAGTGAGTTCTGATTCATGAAATGTGGTGCAATTGTATTTGGTGCATACACATTTCTGACAGTGATAACCTCCTGCAGGATCATTCCCTTGATTAGTAAGAAGTGACCTTCATTGTCCTTTTTAATTCATTTTAGTTTATACTCTATTTTGTCAGATATTAATGCAGTCACTCCTGTTTGCTTTTTATTTCCATTTGCTTGAAAAAAAAATGTCCATCCTTTCACCCTAAGGAGATTTCTGTCTTTAGAGATGAGGTGTGTTTCTTGAAGGCAGCAGATGGAAGGGTCCATTTTTCTGACCCACCCTGCTAATCTGTGTCTTTTAATAGGAGAGTTAAGTCCATTTATATTCATAGTTATAACTGTGAGGTTTGCTTTATGCCCTGCTATGCTGAAGGGTTATGTGGATTGATGTCACACACATTATTATTAGCCCAATAATTTTGATCACTGTGCTTGTTCTCTATTAGATTCCTGAGGTTGGTTGCTTGTCTCTTCTGTGTGAGTCATCTCACTTACTATTCTCTGTAAATTTGACTTCTGTATTCATATAATTGTAAGGCTGGATTTTCTCATGGAACACTTTCAATTCTACATCTATTGTGAGGAATACCCTTGCTGGGTACAGAAGTTTTTGCTGGAATACATAATTCATTAGGTCCATACCCTTCTGGCCTTCATGGTTTCTAATGAGAAGCCTGATGTAAGTCTGATGGGCTTTTCTTTATAAGTGATGCATTGTTTCTTCCTTGCTGCCTTTAGCACTTTTTCTTTACTTTCTATGTTTAGCATTTTAAATAAGTTATGTCTTGGAGAATTCCTTCTTTGGTCTTGACTGTTTGGAATTCTGTGGGCTTCTGGTATCTGGATCCTTCTTTCTCTTGTAAAATAAGGAAAAATTTCTTGTATAATTTTGTTGAAAATATTTTCTATGACTTTGGCCTGGGTTTCTTTTCCCTCTGGAATGCCCATGATTCTGAGATCTGGTCTCTTTATGGTATCCCACAGTTCTCTCATATTTTGTTCACATGATTTTTTTAATTTATTGAAGTTGTGGACCTAGTATTTTTATTTTGTCCTGCCTTCAATGCCTGAGAATCTGTCTCCAGGTTATCAACTCTGGGAATGAGGTATTAGAAGGAGGCTTTTAAAACTTCTGTTTGATTTTTGGTTTCTAATAGATTTCTGTTTGTGGTCTCCATTTCTCTGGTGAGTTCCATTTTCCAATCTACTTTTGTTTTTGCTAGTATCTCCTGGAATTATTTTTTTTTTTTTGAGGTAGGGTCTTGCTCTAGTCCAAGTTGACCTGGAATTAACTATGTAGTCTCAGAGTGACCTTGAACTCACAGCAATCCTCCTGCCATGGCCTCTCGAGTGCTGGGATTAAAGGCGTGTGCCACCACGCCCGGCTTCTCCTAGAATTCTTGCTTGATTTGCTAAATTCTTCATCAAAGTTAATCAGCTGTCTAGCTCCTCACATGGTTGGTTCATCTTCACTTCGCCTAATGTGCTTTTGAAGTCAGTCAGATTTTTCTCTGTTAGGAGAGCGTGCATTGTTGAGTTTCATCTCATTTACATCTTTTTTGACAGCTTCCATTTCAGCCTTCTTCCTGGTCATTATCTCATTACAGTTATGAGCAGGAGTTATTTTATTCTTATTTTGGGATTGTGGTTTTTTTTTTTCTCCCCTGTGTTCTCATTGGCCTCTTCCAATTTAGGATTGGGGTCATAGGCTGGGGAGTCTCAGCCTATATTGCTATGTTTTTTGTTTGTTTGTTTTTGTTTTGTTTTTTATTTTGGTTTCTGTCCAATTCTGGATAAGTGTCTAGTTTTCTTGTTGTCAGAGCCACTATAGGTTTTCTTGGGTATGCAGGCTTTGTTCCTTCCCATGTAGTAGTTGTGTTTGCGTTAGTGTTGTAACCACAGATGTGTTACTTGCAGAGGTTACTGGTGTGCCCTCTGTTCTAGACTAGAGTCTTGTATACAATATAGTATGGGGGTCAGAGATCTTCTCTGGTGTAGTCATTGTTGTGTTCCTACTGGGGTTCAGGAGTATTCAGAGTGGATCTACTTGCTACTCTTTCCCCTTCATGTCCCTGAAGGGTGGGTTTAGAGATCTCTCTTTTACCCCTCTGGCAAGAGCTTTTGCTCTCAAGTTGGAATTGAGCAAGGCCCTTGAAGGGGGTGCAGTTCTGCATGTTCCACTCAGAAAAATGTTACACCACTAATTTTTAACTCAACCAGTATCTCAGTGGCCTGGGCAGTAGCTCTGTGTCACTGTGTATGCTGGTACTGTGGGTGGTGAGAGTTCCTGCTCTAGACCACAGTACAGAAGCTGCAGAAGCTGGTGGGAAGCCTGGGGAGAAAGCTGTGGGAGGGAGGAGAGCCGTGGGAACATGGGAAAATGTAGGAGGGAAGAGAACCATGGATACCTGTGAGAGGGAGGAGAACTGCAGGTACCTGTGGGATGGACAAGAGCCACAAGTACCTGTGGGATGGATGAGAGCCTAGGATACTTGTTTGAGGGAGGAAGGCTACAAGAGTATGGGTACAAACCTTTACGTAGTATCTGTATCCTTTAGTATTAACAAGTTTCCATGACTTATTGCCACCGTCTAAACAACAATCTCAGCATGTATTGCACTTTGATCACTTTTCTACTAAGAAAGAGACTCCTTAATGACAAAGGTCAGATTTATCTTCCTCATTACGATGTACACAAGACAATTTGTTAAAATATTATATTAACTGAAAAAAATATATTTCTGTTTTTCAGTTCCTTTCTCTCTTATTTTATTCCTCTAACTATACTACATAAATGAAATATGTTCCACCAAATCACCAAAATTATAATCACTGAATAAAGTTCATTCTCCTATATACACAATTCAAAAATATTTCAAGCATTACAAATAGAGTGATGTGTGTGTGTGTGTGTGCGGTTCGTGTGTGTATTTATGAACAGTGACATAAGAGAGTTTTAGTCATACAAGAACTTAATAAATTATCAGTGATCAATTCAAGGGAATGAAATGAACCTTTGAGAATGGTGCCTATTAACAAATGAACTGATAAAGAAAATCATAGATAGATAGATAGATAGATAGATAGATAGATAGATAGAAATATGCAGTGCATATATCTATCCATCTGTCTATCTGTATATGATATACAAATATACAATAAGTTTAATCATTAATAATGAACAAAATTAATATATTTACTGATTTTTAGGAAAATGAAATAATTTAGACTTCATGTTTAATGAAAAAAAAACCAAACTCAGAATGATAGAGTCACAAATATTCCATGTTTCTTATAATTTGTATGTATGTGTTCATAATATAGGTATTTTAATGACTATGTATGCATATATTTACCTTGATGTAGACTAATATTGAATATATATATATATATACACATATATTCCAAGGTAAATAACACTGAGTCCGTGGTGTGGCTTCTTTTCCCTTATTGAGACCTATAGTGAAAAAGTAAAAGAGAGTACAATGCAGAATAGAATAATATGGAAAATATTAAGCTTGGCAAGAAAGTGAGCAAGATTAAAATTTGGTGGGAAAAGGCCATAATAATTAAAGTAATTAACTCTATACTGAGACAATAGGAGAGTCACTGAGAGCTACAACCATTCAAACATAGGCTATGGCTTGTGAAAATAATATGCCTTTTTAAAGGCTGAAAGGTCAAATGACATAGAAGAGGAACTCTTCACAAAAACAGATGCATAGAAAAGTGTTTGCACAGATTCAGAAAGCAAGGCATACAGAGGGTATTAGTAGTGAGATCCATGGGTGGTAGGCTCCATCCTATGGCAGCGAAACTTGGCAATATGATCCATGGGGTACTGGCTTTACAGGCATTAAAATTACAAGTGAGTAGTATATGACTGGGTCAGATTTCTGCAAGAAGGCTCTGAGAGGCTACAACATGAAGCTGTGAAGGTGAGCTGTAAGGGGCAATGGATGTGAGAACTGTCATGCTTTGGGATGTCTGCCAAGGCAAGCTGTCAGCTCAGAGTGAAAGTGGTCCATGAAGAGAGATTCTGCATACCACAAGCAGCAGAGATGTAGGGTTGGAACAATCCTAAGCTTTTGGATGGAGCCAAGAGGATTTTATCAGAAACATGAGATGCCAGACATATTGGTTCAGTATTTGCTGTTTACACTCTAGATTTGAATCTCACTTTGGTCAGTCTTTCCTTGCTCTCCAGCCATCCCACCATTTGGGAGAATGGAAATGTACATTATATGCCTTTATGTTTTAAAAGTGTGTAATTCCCTTTTTGATTCCACAGGACCTCCTAATTAAGAAACTTCTGTATGTCTTCGAAGACTTTGGACTGTTTAAAGCCTCTTAAAGATAATGAAGATTTTGAAGTTGGAAAAACATGCATTTTCATCATAAAGCGGCCACAGAGCCTAAGTGTCGTGGGGTGAAACTTGTGTTTTGAATGTAAAATGTCCTTAATAGGCTAATAAGCCTTAAAAACTTGGCACTCAGTTGGTCACCCAGTTTGAAAAAGTTGTGGAACCTTTAGTAGGTGGGATCTTGCTGTATGAAGTGGGACTCTAGTGGTGGGCTTTGAAGTTGTATAGCTTCACTAGTAAGCAACACTACTTACTATTTGTTCTCCACTTCTTATCTATGGTGATTTGAATATAACATTTCCCCATAGTCTCAGATGTCTGTGATTAATCCTCAACTGATAATCAGGTGATGGAGCCTTTGGTATGAGAAGCTTTGCTAGGGGTGTGTCTCTGAGGACAGACCTTCTGGTCAGCCTGCTTTGGGGTGCTAATGTGCTTACTCTTGCTGTTTCTTTCCTGCTGATGCCACAACCATAATTTCCAGCTGTCTGCTCCTGCCATGCTTGCCCCAGCAGCATGAATCCACCCCTCGAATCTGTAAACTGTAACTGTAACCTTTTCCCCATAAGTACCTTGTAAGATTTTATATCAGAGGAAAAAGAAGCAACTGCTACAGTGTCTGATGCTATAATCAGCTCCTAATTTATGATCTGGCCATTACCCCTATCCCCACCATGAATCTTCCAGTGAAATCTGAGAGGCAAATAAGCCCTTTGCATTTTTAATTTTTGGTTTTGCTTAACTATTTTGCTTACATAAATGAAAAAGTAACCAATAAAGAAATATTCATCCCCTTTTATTTTCATTCTTTACTTCTTCCTTTGGATGAGCCGTTGTTTAGTTCTGACAGTTTTCTCAATTCTTCCACACTTCCCTCCCTACATTCTCTCAAGAGGAATATCTTTTAATAAAGCCCATTCACAGTTATTTACAACATAGTATTTGTTGTATGTAGGATGCAGCTTACTGTGATGAAATACATTAGTTCTTCAAAGTCTAGTAACAAGATAGAGAAAAGAAGGTGCATGTAAATATTAACAGATATTTAAAAATGGTGATCTTAGATATGTCGTATTTCTAAATGTTAGATATTGTAGACAATACTGTGAAAACAATATTTAAAGTTTACCAAAGATAAACAATCTCCTTATACAATGTTACTAAATATGAGCAAAAGGAACAAAACATTTTGTTTAGGTATAATCAAAATGCTTCCTATCCCTTTTCACTATATCATTTGAATGATATATGACAAGACCTTTGGTTAAAAGAATACCTTAGTGGAATGTGGAGATGGCTCAATCAGTTAAGTTCTTTCCATGCAAGCATGAGGGCCTGTGTTCAAATCCCCATCACCCATATAAATGTCAGGCAGAGCAGTGCTCAGATAATTTTAAAAGTCTTTGCCAAATGAGTATATTTTAATGAGAGTTTGTCAAATTCTCACAAACAAGATAATCCAAATTACATCATTGATTTATTGTGAAATATTTCTGTGGTGATTATAAAGATTGTGTCTGGACTTATTTCTATCTGTAGATGTCTAGAAATTTTTTTAGATTGTCTATCTCAATGCATTTTTTGCCCTTTTCTCAGAAAGCAGCTGCCTGTGTACATATTGGAATCTTGTGCTTTCAATGTTGTAACACTGACGTGTCTGTCTATTTTTTCAAGATGACAATGTTGTGATGGATGCATATTTATGAGAAGTCTTGATAAGATAAACATACCTGACCAAGGGTATGGCAATTTTTAAAATATAACAGAGCAGCCACTATCCATGAAAGACAAGATTGATAAGCAGAACTTCATTAAAACTTAAGAAAGTGTTCTACTCTGAAAAAAGTGAGTTAGAGAAGAACCCATATAGTAGGAGAAATTATGTTCAATAGAAAAACCTGATAAGGTACTAGTATCCAGAATGTACCAAAAAATATCTCTTAGACAAAAATAAGAAAATACCATGATTAAGAAAAAGCAAACACTACACAGGGATCTCACAAAAGAAAATGTACAGATATCAAAAGCTTCCCAATGCCATATACCATTAGAAAAGAATTTATAAATTCAACTAAGGTATGCTCCAACCCCTTTTAGAATGGCTCAAATCCAAGTCCACATCAGAGCCAGTGCTGGTGAGGAGACAAAGCAACGAGAACTCTCATTTACTGCAGATGGAAAGGTAAAACAGAGTAATCAAGTGGAAGAAAACAGTGAATTTATAGAAACTGCACAATCTTACCATACAATTTGCCATTGTGCTTCTTGGTACTTACACAAGTGAAATGAAGGTATATTTCTGTGCAGGACTTCAAAACAGTTTTAAAAGTTTCATTAATAATTTCAAAAAATCGAATCAGCTAAAATGTCTCAGTAGATAAACTATATTGCTCCCAAATAGGGGAAGAGTTTCCAGTTCTAAAATTAAAAGAGCTACTGAACCATGAGGAAAATAAATAAATTTGATGTATGCAATTAAGGAAAAGAAGTCCATCTTGAGGGGTTTCCATTTAAAAAGCATATTGTTCAATTTAGCTATTTGACATTCTGGGAAAAGTAAAAATATGTAGATAGTAAAAGAGCAATTGTTACTAAGTTTCCAAGATGGAAGGACAGATAGCCCAAAACAAGTGGGGTTTTAGGCAATGAATGCTATCCTGTATAAAACTAGTATGTGCATAGTGCAATGTCACTGTAGACTTATCAAAATTCATGGTATTGAAAACACCTGGAGTGAACTCTGAGGTAAAGTATTGACTTTGGGTGATAATGATGTGTCCCTCGCTGCAGTTCCAATGAATATTAAACAATATATCACTGGGATCCCAGTGATGCTCTTCTGGGAGCCTAGAGTAAGACAGGAGTAAGTGGATATTCTATGCGTTATCTGATGTTGGCAAAAACTGCTCTCTATATAAATTTTATTTTTTTAAATGAACGTTTTAAGGTGAGAAGCATAATCTTAGTACTAATTATAAGAAAAAAGAACTACATCAGTTAATTATGGCACAATGTTTTAATAATGTTATGAGTGTTAATACTTATTTGTTGAGTTGGATGTGTGCATGGTGCATGCTCCTTTGAGTGCATGTTCGGATGGTTTTGGATGCACATCATACACAGTTGTGTGTGTGTGTGTGTGTGTGTGTGTGTGTGTGTGTGTGTGTGTGTGTACTTGCATATGGAGGCTAGATGCTGACAGGTATCTTCCTCAACTATTCCTCACCTTATGTTTTGAAACAAGACCTCTTCTTGAATCTAGAGTTCACCGATGCAGTTAGACTAGATAACCAGCTTGTTCCATATCCCCAGAACTGAGATTAAAGGCAGGCCTGATATTTATACACATGGTGGGTAGGTGAACACAGATCTTCATGTGTACATGGAAAGAACTTTAATGAATGAGCCATCTCCACAGTCCACTTGGGTATCCTTTTAATCAAAGGTCTTATCATACATCATTCAAATTACAGAGTGAAAAAGGATAGGAAGCATTTTCTGCCAGCTCCTGAAATAAGCCTTCATTGTAGATCTTTGTCCCAGATGGCAGGCAGGGCACAGCACAAAGGTGCCTGGGAGGCCTGCATAGGACTGAGGTAATAACCTCACTCCAGGCTCTCCACTGAGGTGGTCAAGGTTAAGGGCCTGTAGTGTGACAGTGCCTCCCTTTGACCATCCTTCTTCCATAGTTCACAATTGTTCTCTACTAAGCATTGTGTCCCCAAACTTTCTTATTGTTACATGATCTGACCCATGACACCTTGTTTCTGAAAAAACATCTCTTCATGTATCTTTATGTTTTCACACACTGATTTGTAAGAGCAGTAGAGTTCTAATACATACATCTTTAATAATAGCGTTTTCATTAAACCAAATTTGGTGAATATATTCAAAGATTATTCTAAATTTTGGATCTCTAGTTCTTAAAATTTTTAATCAAATGAATAAATGTGTTGCAAAATTTGTCACATTATGAATATTCTATACTAACCTCAGCTTTATCCTAGGTCATTAAGTGTTACTGTTCAATTCTCCAGTGTTCCTTGACTAAGGCAGCCTAGTCAATCCTTGCTTTTTGCACTTGGCAAATAAAATGAGGCAGCCATTGAAAATCTCTTTTAGGGCAAGTGTTTTTAGTTTGTTTGAAGCAACAAGAGGCTCTACCATGCATTTTCATTACCATTCTCTCTGATATATATATATATATATATATATATATATATATATATATGTGTGTGTGTGTGTGTGTGTATAAAGCAGTTTTAAAATTCCCTGTTAAACTTCATATGTAAAATTATAAACACATTTCTGTTTCATAATACTTTTTATTTATTTTTAAGACAGGATGTCATGTGATTCAGGCTGTCCTTGAACACTCTATGAAACTGATGATGACCTGGAATTCCTGATCATCCTGCCTCCCTTTCCTAGTGCTGGGGTCACAGTCTGACATCACCATGCCTAGCCAAGATATTCCAATTGTTAAGGAAAATATTTTAATTTTATAAACTTATAATGAATTAGGAAATAGAAAAATGTAATAAAAGACAACCATAATCAATTTGAGTAGAATATCACTAGATTCCATATTGATTTTGTGCTGAAGTTTTACATCATACAATGTGTTTTGACTATATATTAGTAAAGGTACACATTATGAGCCTTATAGTGAAAAAAAGTGGGTATACATCATACATCAAAACCATAACACTATTTTTTTTTTGGTTTTTCAAGTTAGGGTCTCACTCTGGCCCAGGCTGACTTGGAATTCACTATGTAGTCTCAGGGTGGCCTTGAACTCACAGCAATCCTCCTACCTCTCCCTCTTAAGTGCTGGTATTAAAGGTGTGCACCATTATGCCAGGCATAGATATTTTCTTTTAGGAGAAAGGCATTATAAAATTGAAATGGTTTGTTATTTAGCACATCCTAAAGAGGAAAGAGAAGTTTTCATTATTGTCACCTTTGATAATCTTTACTCTTGATTTTTTCAATCATTACTCGTGACATTTCTATGAACATGGCCAGATCAAATAAAAGACTGGGCTATAGTGGTACTAAACCTAGGAGGTTAATCAATGGCTTACTGATTGGCTAAGAGATCCAATCAGTGACAAAGAAACCTTAACTGAAACTGGGACCAAGAACCATGGCTCCCCGACCCCCTCAGGAACAACTCACAAATGGGAAAAAAA
>PVHP010021736.1:0-29141 GCA_004024765.1 Zapus hudsonius | reverse complement strand
ATTGATAATGTGTCATTCGGGCATTTGACATCCACCTCTCAGGTGGCTATCTGATTATGGTTTTGACAGCATGAGGTGTTATCATAGTCAGTGGTTGCCCAAGAGTCCGTTTATAAGAGTCTTTTACTAGGGTAGCAATGGCTGCCACCATGCGAAGACATGATGGCCAACCGGCGGCCACATTGTCCAGTTTTTTTTTTTTGACAGTACAATAGTCAGACACAAGAGACAAGGATTGTGTAATTCCATTGGGTGAGATCCCTGGAAGTCAAATGGTTAGAGAGCGAAGTAGGCTGACGTCAGCAGGGACAGGAGCTAAGGGACAATGAGGGGAAGGTGGCGGTTGGAGGCATTTCCTCTGGAGGTGGAGAGTGACGGAAGGCTGCACAGAAATATCACTGAACTACACAGGGGAAAGTCATTATGGGAAATTTTATATTCTGTATATTGGACCACACTAAGAAAAGTGCAAACACACGTTTTTGTAAGATCCACCAAAAGAAACATAAAAACTTGATCCAGTGAATACAAGATTAATATGATTAAGACAGCAAGCAAGTTATTTTGTCCCCAAACTAAGTATTTTGACAAGATTTCTTTTTCTCTTTCTCTGAGAGATTTTTTTCCATTTTCTGCGTATTAAAGACACAGTTTTAAATTTCGAGCTAATGATGCCTTTTATGTCTGTTATGCTTCATGTACTTTACATTTAACTAACAACCCTAAAAATAATTAGCAACTCAGTGTTAATGATTTATATCTTACCTCTTCAGGCTGTGGCATAGTAAAATACCAAGCTATTTTGGGCCTTATCTGGAAAGATAGATTGTTGACCATTAGTATGTGATAATGAATTTGGTAGGATGCAAGAATACCCCCAACTAACTCCGAGGTATATAAAAATATATAACTTAAAAAAAATTCCTGGTCATCATCAAGAAATTACTAAAACCAAAACCAGGTGTGGTGGTACACACCTTTATTCCCAGCACTCAGGAGGCAGAGGTAGGAGGATCTGTGAGTTCAAGGTCACCCTGAGACTACAGAGTGAGTTCCAGGTCAGCCTGGGCTAGAGCGAGACCCTACCTCAAAGGAAAAAAAAAAAAGAGGAGTTATAAAACCTAAAAATTATTGAAACCTTTTCCCAAACTTACTCCTTAATTTCAACTAAAACTTTAATTAACTTTTAAATCTTAGCTGAGCTTTTTTTTTTTTTTTTAATGAAGTATAGACAAGGTAGACTCAATTTCACTTCCTGCTTTGCCTGGTGACTGGGTGTTCACAATTAGGGAGTGTGGTCAATGAATGACCCCATCCTTGGTGGCTTCTCTTTACTTTCACCTGTAAGAAAAAGCCTTTTTGTGAATAGTTTTTCTTGCTAGCCCAAACAGTTGTTTTTTTTTTTTAATCTGACAGAAGATTTCTTAGTAAGCGTCAAAGATCAGTTGAAATTTAAAACTTAACTACGTTAGAATAAAATGGAAATGTTAAACGATAATCTCATAAGAGCATCATTCTTCCCTTTATGTGTTTTTGCCAAAATCTCATTTCTAGGTTAAACAAAAGAGAAAGCAGTTGAGACCCACATTCACATTCTATGATACCCTGATTGTTTGAATATTCTCTTAAATCTACCTCTCAGCACCCAAGGGTGCTTATAAAACTGGAACTCTAAGGAACTTGTTTGTTGTCATTGAATCAAAGGGTCAACGCCACATGGAGTTCCTGGTATAGAGAGGCCCCCTGAAGACAAGTGTGTTGGCTAATGTCCCATTTTATGGTTGGTTTCAGCAGTAGCTCGGTGCCTTCCCCAGATGTTTGCAATGCTGTTTGGGTAGAAAATTCATGCTCACCGCATCCTTGGACCCTGGTTTCCAGAGAAGGAGGTAGAGTGAGTATAGAGGTTATGAGCTACTTGGAACAGGTCACAGACTCAAAGCCCCTTTGGGGATTCACTGCAGACCACGACTGTTGTGATGGGCTCTTCTTTCTCAAGGTTAACACCTTGGCTCATAGGTCATGCGCTTCCAGCATCAGTCTGCCTACTGCTGGGCTGAGTGGTTCATCAAAGAGGTGATGTCTGTCGGGAGGTAACTCTCATTATTTCATTATAGCAAGCAAATAGAAAAACATCTTTTATGTCTTTCATCTATGTATACAGAAACTAAGGGAGATACAGCTCAAATATTTTACAGATGAGGTTGTTTGTTTGTTTTTGAGGTAGAGTTTCACTGTAGCCCAGGCTGGCCTCAAACTCACAGTGATCCTCCTACCTCTGCCTCCCGAGTGCTGGGATTTTAAGATCTTTTCATGTATGTATTGCATTAAAGTGAAAATCAAGTTGTTTTTCCCTAATGTCTGTCTCTGATGTAACACGTCTAAGGCCAGGTGAGCTCACATATAGCACATAGAGGCTGAGGCAGGAGGATTGAGAATTTGAGGTCAGCCTGAACTACAGAGCAAGCCCGTGTCTCCACAAACAAACCAACAAAAAACCCACCCAATTCTACCCTGGGAGTGAGGGGGTGGGTTATCTTTGGTGATCTTTTATTTTCTTTTAATACGTTCTGTATTTTAAAAACCATTGCCTGGGGCTGGAGAGACGGCTTAGCACAGTTAAGGTTTTGCCTGTAAAGCAGAAGGACCCGAGTTCGATTCCCCAG
The DNA here is from genome assembly GCA_004024765.1 of Zapus hudsonius. NCBI lineage: Eukaryota > Metazoa > Chordata > Mammalia > Rodentia > Dipodidae > Zapus > Zapus hudsonius. Next base: position 26,478 of record PVHP010021736.1, on the reverse strand, counting down.
TGCTCACGGGGAGCCAGACGCACAAGGTGGCGCATGTGCCTTAACCGCTGAGCAATCTCTCCAGCCTGAAACCTTGCCTTTAAAGAGAATTTTTCTTTGATTCAGGTATATTTGTTTGAACTAAACGCTGTCATGTATTCGGGAAGGTACATACGTGTCCTGCATTATGGTACACATAAAATATTATTAATCTGGATAAATTCTACTGTATGGTTAGCATATGGGTTACTATGGTCGCTAGTTGTGTATATGTGTCTTATTTGATTTACTTGTCATAACATTTTAAGTGGAAAATGCTTATCACTTAAATATCTCAAACCTGAGGTGGGCAGGAGAAGAACAGATTCTGTGTCCCCTTGAAAAGCCTGCAGATTAGCCCGTCAGCACGGTTAACCTGAGGGACCTTGTGTCTCCCTAACTGCTGATGTCTGTTTGTTTAATGCTGCAAGAGTTTGTTAACCAAACAGTTCACAAGGTGTTTTGAGTAGAACTTGTGGACACTTCAGCAATTGAACGATTTATTGCTGCAGTTGAAAAAAGTTGGTGCTTATTAACTTTCTTATGTTTGCAGAGAATCATGGGTACAGCTCCCCAACCCAGAGCTCCAGGTTTCTAAAGAGTTTAGAGTCAGTATTAGGACTTTAGTTATTAGGACATCCATGTGGGTAGTTGAAGGTTCTACCTTCACCTTCTTAAATTTGGAAATCGAAGTTAAGTGATGGGATCCTTTGGGCTGAGTGTACAGATAAAGTTAAAGCAGCGCCACAGGAAGGCATTGGGAGAGACCTTTCTTCTTAGGACAAACAACAGTTTTGCTCCAGGAAAACACACATTTTAGATAGTAGAAATCGAGGTATTTATTGAAGGTTAAAAGAGAACGCTTTCAAGTTAGAAATTTCCATAGCGTAATTCTTTACAGATGAAACTACAAAGCAGTTTTATGTCATTATGGAAGCACATTTCTCCATCACTGAGTGACCTAGGATACTGGCCCTCCTACTGCATCCAGCTGCGAGCCCACAGCTGGATCAGGGAATGTCAGACACAGGCAGGGCACATCTGACCCGAAAAGGAAGGCAGTTTCTGGCCTCCCAACTTCTTGCCATCTCTTCCCGTTTCTCCTGTACACGTGATCTGATTTGAACTAATTGGCTATTCCCCACCCCCATTCCCGTTTTTTATGGTGGTTGTGCTAGGGATCCAAACTCAGAGACTCCTGAACTCTAACCAAGTGCTCTAACACAGATCCACAGCCCCAGCCCCTAATTGTCTATTTCCAAAATGCAACCAGTGGCATGTTCATCTAGCTTTTATAATGGTATGAAACCCACCCCGCACCTCTGCTGCACTGCGGTGAGCTTGGGGGCTGACTCCTTCAGACGCAGACTGTGGATCAGCCGAAAGGCAGAAGCTGCTGGGGAGGAAGTGGGTGTGAGCCCTTTGTTGTGGTCAGCAAAGGAACTACTTGTGCTTTTTAATTAGCAGGGTGGGACCAGATTCCTCCTAATTGTAATTTGAGCTGGAATACAAAGCAATTCAAGAAGAAGGACTTTTAAGAGGAATTCATGGCCATTCTGTCCTGCATTGAACCCCAAGCCTTCCCTGAATAAGGAGACTTCTCATTTTACCCTTTTCCTCTGAATCTCCAGTTTTGAAAGTAGCATTTGTTCTGGAGCTTGGCAAGGTGCACCAGGTAGAGCAGGGCCTTCTGCGTAAGCACGCAGGGACAATGCACGTAGAGACAGAAGTGTCCTACTAGAGGAATTCTGCACACGCGTTTCGAATAGCCAGAATGTGTTCATCTGAAATTGCAGACAGCTGCGTGTGCTAAGTAGGATTTATCCTTAGAACTAGACAAGGAAATTTGTATTTCCTGTTTTAATTAGAAGGGACTTTCACAACATAAGAATAAAAGGCATGGTTTGCCCCAAAGACATGCATCTGCTTTGTATAAAAATAAATGCATTCTAAGTGTGAAAAATTGCTTGAAGATGGTTGTGATATTGAGAATATGCTGTGTATTTACTTTACAGTCATCTGAGGTTTTCTTTTCCAGTAAGGTTAAGAACCTCAAGTATTTTTATGAGTGGTTTACAGAAAAGCATGTCTGAGCACTGTTGATCATGTTGTATTTGTAAAAAGTCGAAAAGAAGCCCATTGTCTCATACACCTGCCAAATATGTTCACATAAATACAATTTTTTTCTTGTAGACACTGGGAGGAGGCAGTGGGCCTTAATTTTTCACCAAGTTGCTGACTTGAGACACAGAAATAAAGTACAAATTAACAAGAGAGAGAGAGAGAGAGAGAGTCCAGACTCTGAAGGGAAACTTATTGGTTTCTTATACAACATCACTTTTTCTTTTTAATAAATCACCTTTAGCTATATCAATGCAGAGACTATGAAATCCATTGTTTTAAAGGAAATCATGCCAAACAGCCATTTTAATTTATTTTTAGTAGAGATGATTCTTAGCCGAGTCAGATATCATGTTTAACTAAAATTTTTGGTGCTAGGATTGAACCCAATACAAACTTAGTTTTTATTCTTGGATTCCTGTTACTCTAAGAAGTGCTTAAAAATAAAGGTTTAAGTTTAATCCCAGCACTTGGGAGGCAGAAGTAGGTGGATCACCGTGTGACTTCGAGGCCACCCTAAAACTACGGTAGTGAATTCCAGGTCAATGTGGGTTAGAGTGAGATCCTACCTCAACAAAACAAAAACTTCAGGCTTTAAGGGTAAAGGAATTTATATTCCTTTTAGGTTGTCCAAATAGGCAAGACAAAAGACAAGAGTGGATATATTCTGAAAATCACAATCAACATAAATTAATTTACAGTTGTCCCCTGGTTCCTGTGTGGGACTCTCCCACCTGGGCAGGGGGCTCTTGTCAGTTGTATAGGTTTAGCTTCTTGGACTGCTTCGTGACTTCCTCCCCACAGTGACCTCTTTCCTTTGAATATCACCCTATACTAACATTTGGCAAAAGTTATTTCTAACTCTCAACCGATTCTCTGCAGCCTCTGATGATGGGTGACTTCTCACAGTTCTGGAATCTAGGAAGTCCAGAGTCAGCATCTAACATGGTTTGGGTTTCGGTGAGGCCTTGTCTTCCAGGTTGCAGATGGCTAATTCCTCATCGTATCCTCGCAGGGTGGACAAAGGGTGTGGTATGATGATCACTAACAGACTGGAAGCAGATGGCTGGGATGGAGGGGGGGAGAGAAAAGATCAGATGATGTCAGAGGTAAACAGAAGAGTAGAGTGGAGATAGGGAGCCAGGCATGGAAGTCCAGTCCCTAAGGGAAAGTGATCAGGTGACCTGTGATGATACCAAAAGCCTCAGTACAGCAGGTGCCTGGTGTCACGTGCTTCAAAAGATCTGGGGTGGTGGGGTTGGGAGACCCCAAGCCCCCTGCTTCCTTTCCTCCAGATTCCAGACTGGAGAAATGCCTCCATGAACCTGGACTGGATGGTTTCCCCCGCTGTCCTGACACTCTGGCATCAGGATCCCCCATCTTTCCTCCAAGGTGAGATCATCTGCACCTGTTGCTCATTTCTAATTCAAATATGATTTCTAGCATAGGTTCTGAGATCCTCTGCTTCATTGTGGACGCTCCCAACAAGAAATATGGCTCATGTATAAGGCATGCTAATTCTTTTTTTATGTTTTATTTATTTGCAATGAGAGGGGGGAGAGAGAGAGAGAAAGAGAAAGAGAGAGAGAGCACCAGGGCCTCCAGCCACTGCAAACAAACTCCAGATGTATGTACCACCTTGTGCATCTGACTTTACATACTGCAGAATCGAACCCGGGTCATTAGACTTTGCAGGCAAGTGCCTTAACCGCTGAGTCACCTCTCCAGCCCAAGGCATGCTATTTCTTGAGTTGAAGGTCTTAATAAGGAAATTGAGTCTCAGAGACATTGAGTGATGGGCTGAAAGCTTTCAGCTAATTAGGGGCAGAGGTCTTCATGCATTTCAGAGGCTTTAGGAAACGTTAATGATATCTACCAGACAAACTGAACTGTGGCCCATCCATGGTCATGTTTTCCCTTATGACTAGACTTGGGATTGAGACCTATCTAGGAGGCCTGAACATGAAGCAGACAGGCTTCAAAATGCCGTCAGAAGATCTCCGTAGCAATCAATCTGTTCTGACTTCACTCTAACAATTTCAGTTCATTTCATCAGATTGGTCAAGGTGAAAATAGCTGAAAAATACCAGAATAGGTGAAGTAAAAATAACTGTCATGAATCAACACCTTCACTAGTACTGGGGAGGAAGTAGTAGGTATCCATATTTTTAAAAATCTCTTACAGTGATATCTGCATGTCTTGTTTTTGAAATAGATTGACTTACTTATTTGCAAGCAGAGAGTGACAGAAAGGAGAGAGAATGGGCACGCTAGGGCCTCTATCTGCTGCAAATGAACTCCAAATACACACACTACTTTGCACACCTTGCTTTACATACGTACTGGGGAATCAAACCAGGGTCCTTAGGCTTTGCAGACAAGTGCCTTAACCCCTGAGCCATCATCTCTCCAGCCCTATGTCTTGTTTTTATAACTCTTGTTTGACATTTATAAGTTAATCATTCCAAATATAGAACTTCCCACCAAATCACTTGTATATAAAAATATACATCTGTACATCTCTGTCAAGTGCAATATTTATTCTGTTTATTCTTTTAAGATCTAAGTACTAAATCTTCTATTTCTTTGTCCTGTAAAAAACTGAACACCTTCATTTTCTTCTCTTCGAGGGGCCATGTATTGCAGCTCCTTTCTGAGTCTAAACTAGGACACGAAGAGTCATAATATTTTTGGGGTGAAGGCATTGAGGCAGTCTTACTTTAGCTTGGAGCTCACTCTGTAGCCCAGGCTGGCCTCAAACTCACAGCAATCCTCTTACTTCAAACTCCTGAATGCTGGGATTGAAGGGGTGAGTTGCCATGCCTGGTGGAAGAGGGAATTCAAATCTTGAAATGATGAGTTACATTCCCAGTGTCCCCAGCCCGGTGCCTCTGCTCACTATAGTACTTGTCATGGGGTCAATACAAAAGTCATAAGCTCCCCTTGGCTCTTTCTTGGAGTTAAACATCCTTTATGTCCAATGGCTCTGACAGGAGTTGGTCCAGAATAGAAAAGGTAGCTGTAAGAACCTTTTACCACACCCACCACCCACACCCACACCCACACACACACACACACACACACACACACACACACACATGCCTTGCTGAGTTGTGAACGTTGGCTTTTTGCTTCCAGCAGTTGGGTCCAAACAGGAGGATAATCAGCATTAGAAGGCTTGGGGGGGGGCATTGGAATAGCTGGTTTCTGTTTTTAAGAGCCAAAGGAAATGGCAGTCATGTCTTCTTCCACCACTGGCCCTCATACCCCATTTCTCCCAAACAACCTAAATGAAGACGGATGGCTTCCCTTCCCCCAGAGGGCGAAGGGGATGCCCTCCATCTACAATCAGAATGGTGGGGTGACTCTGGGTCCCCACAAATGCAGCCCTTTGTGCTATTTTCCTGTCTGTGACTGCTACATAGCTCTTAAAGCTTCTACCTCCAGGTCAGGCAGAGGTCAATGTAAACGAACTCAACACCTCCTTTCCAGATCATTCTTCAAGTGGCAGAAAAACTCCGGGGGGAAATCACGTGCTGGGACTTCAAGGCTGCCCTGTCCAGCAAGGGCTCTCGTTCCCTGTCTTCCTAGCTTTGCTCAGAGTGCATATGGTGACATACTGTGGCACCAACTAGTGTGACCCAAAATTGGTTTTGGAAGAAGTTATTTTGTTTGTTTGTTTTGTTTTTGTTTGGGGTTTGGTTTTTTGTTTGTTTGGTTTTCTGAGGTAGGGTCTCGCTCTAGTCCAGTCTGACCTGGAACTCACTATGCAGTCTCAGGGTGGCCTTGAACTCACTGCGATCCTCCTACCTCTGCCTCCTGAGTGCCGGGATTCAAGGTGTGTGCCACCATGCCTGGCCTACAAGTAGATTTTTTTTTATCTTAATCATTTTTTATTTCTCTCCCAAAAAATGAAGAAATGAGCAGTCATGTTAAAAAATATATATATATTTTTTTTATTTATTGAGGGAGAGAGAGTAGAGACAGAGAAAAAGGCAAATGGAGACAGAGAATGGGTGTGCCAAGGCCTCTAGCCATTGCAAATGGACTCCAGACACATGTGCCACCCTGCGTACTGGGGAATCGAACCCCAGTCCTTAGGCTTTGTAGGCAAGCATCTTAACCGCCGAGCCATCTCTCCAGCCCAGCAGTCACATTTTAAATCAAAAGCCTAAATTGCTACCATGTCAAACATGGGGTTCCCCTTGTTTTTAGCCACTTAAGAATCAGACGTGATTGGCTGCCCAGCCTGATACAGGTTTCATATATAAAAATAACAAATCCATCTAGCAATCCCTCGTGCCCGAAAAATGATTTTTAAAAATAGAATTAATTATGAACGAAATGGGTTATGATCGATCCCAAAAATATTTCCAGAATTGATCAATTCTGGAGATAAGAGTGCTGGTCTAGCCTGCATGAGGTCCTGGCTTTGATCATGACTACAACCAAAAAAATAAAGCCAGGAAAAGATAAGTGAGGAATACAGCTGGCGAGGGTGAAAGGAAGAAAGACGAGAAACTTTTCTATTATTTAGGTTGATTTCTCCCTTGTGTGATCAAGTGAATTATCCTCCCTTGTTTCAGAATATGGCTGGTGGAGTTTGTCTCTGTTCATTTCTACCTTTTAACAGAGTACAACATTATTTAGTAACTTCAATTGAAAACTGTCTTGGAGCAAAATCCATTCATTGGGCCAAAGGTAATAAATAACACAACAGTGTGGGGAGGAAAAGCATCGCTCATAGATGAAAGGGGAAATCACTATCCGATCTAAAAATAGCATTGCATTTTGCACTCCTTCGTATCGGCTGGAAGTGGGGAGAGATGGCAATAAAAGCCTTCACTGAGTATGGCTGTTCCCCAACAAGGCCTGACCCAGATGGCGAAAGTTGAAGACCATCATTCAGATAAGGCCCCAGAGCCGCTGGCCTTCATGTCTACTTGTCACTTCTGGAAAACGTCCTCTCTGGGTGTTGAGCTGCGGACAGACAGATTCCAGGCCTGTCCACAGGGCAGCGAGGGCCCCTGTTCAGACTCTTGGGGAGCAGCTAAGCCAGCCAGGGCGCTGTTGGCTTTGAAACCCCATGTGGCTATTTCTACAATGGGTCCAAACACAGACTTGGGCACCTTGCCAGCTGGTTGCACTGGATGTTTTTGGAAAGTGTGGGACTAATTCTTCGGTGTGAAACCAGAGAGAAGCTCGAGGCTGTGTCCCTTGGCCAGCCTGTGACTCCATAGGGAATCCCAGGTCAGCCTGGGCTACGAAACAAACACAAAAGTGTCTGGAACCTCCCGGATGTCCAGATGTGGTGAGGTTCTCAGTTCTGTCACTGCACTGCTTTCTGAATATGGACCAGGTGATTGATGACTTGAGTCATTGTCGCCTCATCTCACACCCCAGCTCCTGCTCTACGTCACTCTCAGATGTGTCCAGGAGAATGTCCATGCTGCTGAAATGCCCAGGAACTCCCTCACTGGGGCACTTGGAGGTTATCTAGACTCAGTGATGGTCTGTAGCTTTAAAAAGTCTTTCATATATATATATATGAAATATATATGTGTGTATGTATATGTATATAATTTATTTATTTGCAAGCAGAGAGAGAGAGAGAGAGAGAGAGAGAGAGAGAGAATGAGAATGGGTATGCCAAGACCTCCTGCTACTGCAATGATCTCCAAATACATTCGCCACTTTGTGCACCTGGCTTTACATGGGCACTGGGGAATCGAACTTGGGTCATTAGGCTTTACAGACAAGTGCCTTAACCACTGAGCCATTTCTCCAGTCCATAAAGTGTTTCTGTGGACAATCTTATTTATTATTTACTCAGCAAGCATTGCTTGGATGACTACTTAGGCTCTCAAGGGCATTTGATGCATGAAAGCATTCTGAAACTTCATTTCTTTTAAGATGCCTATTGTCAGTGAGAGGAAATGGAATGGCTAAAAGTCCTGAAGGAGAAATCAGGATCAAATAGTCACTCTTTCTTATGTTCATTGTTAACACATAGCATTAGTGTTAGACCCCTAACGGGTCATTTGTGGTAATTTTATATTGTAAGAGCTACATTTTTGAGTATAAAAATAGTTTTCAGCAGTATGTTTTAAGTAACTGTACAAAAGTTAATAATACATACAGGCTGCTGTGCGGTAATGTTAGATAAATATTATGGAAGATGATTGTAATGTCATCTGTAGTTTTCAAACGGGGTCAGCAGGCCTGCAGACAAGAGGTTGGATAAGATGGAGAATATTGTTTCTATAGATTGAGCCTATGACTTCCAAAATCAGGGTGTCTGTCCCATAATCCTAATGGATTGATTTCCAAAATTCCTTGGATTTGTCCTGCTGGACTAGTCTAGTCTCTCAAGGGCTTAGCTGGATCCCTGCAGATAAATATTATGGTTTATATACAGTAATTCCACTTAGGCCAGCTGTAAATTTAAGTCTATTGTATTAATGTAGCACTGAAAGGCAGGCCTGCCCTTGTTCATGAAAGATGAGCCTGTCATTCAGACATGTTTAGCAAGATATCAAGGATTTGCAATTAGTTGGTGGGGAGGCCCTTGGAGAAATAATGTCAGGCCTAGCCACCTATGGCTTCCACCTGCTCCTTACAAAGGGGACAAATAGAGATTCAGTGTGTGGTCATTAATGGGCCAGCTTTGATGGGGGCTTTGTTCATCTTATCCCTGTGGTTAAGCCCCTCCGTGTTCCCCTCACCTGTCATAACTGTCATACATTTAATTCATCATTCTGGTGGACAGGGCCTGCTGAGCGTGTCACAAGGCGGGAGGGAGCTGCAGGGAGGAATGGCCCAAGTCAGCCTTCGAACCTTACCATCAAAGACGATTAGTAGATTTTCATAAAGATTTTGAAATAAGATTTTAATCAAGTAGGCAGTTTTGCTGGAAGAGTATCTTTTGCTTTCTGATTCTCCCTCAGCACTTCACAAGATAGTATATATAATACAATGTGTTGGCTTTGAGGAATCCAAATTAAAAATGGTCATGAAAATTGGAAAAACAATCAATATTCTTGTGTTCTTCCTCTATCTGAATTATAATTTTTAAATTCTGATTATAAAAGTAGCATTCGTTTTTAAATATTTGAGAAAAATGCCGAAAAGAAAAAAGATCAATAGTATTTTCACCACCTAGTGATCATTGATTATTAATATTTGTGTGCATATTTGACTCTCTTTTCTATGGAGATATAAATTACTTTCCCAACAAACATGATTATAGTAATGTCAGCCATCATCCCCATTCTTATATATCTCTGCAAAACTCTTATTTATTCTAAAAGCAGGATGTACTACCTCACTGAGTCATACCTGTGGAGTTTTGTTAAGTACATTTTGTGTGCCAAGCCCTCTTTCCAGATGCCCCACATGGTGTTAAGTATTTACTCGCCACAACCCCCTAATGAACTTAATGCTATTGTTGTCTCTATTTGATGTTGAAGAATGAAAAGGAAAGAAGGTCATTAATTTGCCTGAAGTCAGACAGCATATAAATAGAAGGGCTAAAATCTTAGCCTAGTCTGGATGACCTCAGAGCCATGTCTCTTAACCACTATCCCAAACAGCCTCATAGAATTTTCTTGTATAAATAGTACATTCATCTGAGTTCATATGGTTCATCAATTCCAACTCAAAAAAAATTTACTGGAAAACAGAAAGAGATAGAAGACAGATAAAAAGAATGGGCACCCCAGGGACTTCAGCTGCTTCAAACAAACTCCAGATGAATGTACGACTTTGTGCATCTGGCTTTATGTAGGTACTGGGGAATCGAACCTGGGTTGTTAGGCTTTGCAGGCAAGTGCCTTAACAGCTGAGCCATCTCTCCAGCTCCCAACATTAAAAAAAATTAGTTATGAGTAAGTGAAAGAGGCAAATATACAGAGAGTGAGTGTATTTATATGAACGAGAGAGAGACAAAGAGAGACATATATATATAGAGAGAGAAAGAGAGAGAGAGAGAGAGAATGAGTGCATCAAGGCCTCCAGCCATTGCAAAGGAACTCCAGACACATGTGCATCGACCTTACGTGCATCTGACTTTACGTGGATACTGAGGAATTGAACCCAGGTCCTTAGGATTTGCAGGCAAGCACTTTAACCACTGAGCCATCTCTCCAGCTCCCACCTTTTGATTGTATAAGGCAATGCCTTATACAATTTGAAGCCTGCATGGACAATTATCTGGATGCTTCCATTTAGTCCCTAGAAGAAATCTTGCAAGCATAATGTATGGATGATATGTCTGCTTTCTCAGAAAGTTAAAGTTACTTCATGACCAGCCACTGTTCTGGATAGATATCCAGAAGAACTGACAACAGGGACTCAGACACTCGTGTACCAATGCTTCTGGGAGCATCATTTACAATAGCCAAAAGCTAGAAGCCACCCAAGTGCTCATCAGCAGAAGCTTGGGCAAATGTGATATATATATCCATACAGTGGAACATCAGCCATAAACTGGAGTCAGGCTCTGGTACATTCTACATGTGGGTAAAGTCAGAAAACATTACAGTGAGTCAAATAACCCAAACGTGTAATCCAGGTCAAATATTATGTTAGTTCACCTCCATAAGTGTCATGGTTTGATCCAGGTGTCCCCCACAAACAATTGAATGTGTTCTGATAGATCGATCCTCAGCTGATGGCAGTTTGGGTTTTACAACCTCAATGAAGTTGTGTTGTTGGGGGCGGGCTTATGGGGTTATAAGCCAGCTTCCCCTTGCCAGTGTTTGGCACACCTTCCTGCCGCTGTTTGCAGTGCTGTGGCGGAGGTGATGGCCACCCTCTGCTCATGCCATCGTTTTCCCTGCCAGGATGGAGTCTCCCCTCGAGTCCGTAAGCCAAATAAACCCATTCCTCCACAAGCCGCTTTTGTTTGGGTTCTTTCTGCGCAGCAACAAGAAAGCTGACTGCAACAATAAGGATAGCTGGCAAAATTATGGTGACACAAAACTAGAATCGAGGTTATCAGGAGGAACTGAGCGTGTGATTTCTCTTGCAAGGGATGAGAAAGGTTTCAAATAGTACTGGTTGCAAAACAATGTAAATATAATTGATGGCTGATTTGTGCACTGAAAATGATTCAAATAACCAAGTGTGGTAGTTGACCCCTTTAATTCCAGCATTTGGGAGGCTGAAGTCAGAGGATCACCATGAATTCAAGGCCAGCCTGAGCTACAGTGAGTTCCAGGTCAGCCTGGTCTCCAGTGAAACCTTGCTTCAAAGGAACAAAAAGCAGGTGTGGGGGGATGGATAGAAATATGTACGTCTGCTAAATTGCTTTGTATTAAGATTTAGTACATCCACCGGCTGGAGAGATTGCTCAGTGGTTAGAGGCACTGCCTTGGCCATTGTCCTCAAAGACAGTGGGTCACCATGAGCCACTACCTCTGGCAGAAGACTTTGCCCCCCTGAGAAAACTCTGGGGACCTCTTGGTCCCCAGAGTCCACCAAGTGTTTTTAGCATAACCCAGGTCAAATCAGTTTTTTTCTTATCCTGCAGAGCTTTTTGAAAATCAAAGTTTAAAATAGTTTATTCATTTATGCAACTCCAAAGTGGTGTTTAGAATCTCTATGAAAAATTGGGTCGAGGTGGAGGCTGGAGAGCTGGCTCAGTGGTTGAGGCTAATGACCTGAGTTTGGTTCCCCAGTACAAAGGGGCGCATGCATCTGGGCTTTATTTGCACTGGCTAGAGGCCCTGGTTCACCCATTCTCTATCTGTCTGTGTCTATCTGTCCCTCTCTGCTTGCAAATAAATAAATAAATAATTTTTTTAAATTGGGTCTGGGGCTGGAGAGATGGCTCAGTGGTTAAGGCACTTGCCACCAGTGCCTAAGGCCCCCGGTTCAAGTTCAATTCCCCAGTACCGACATAAGCCAGACCCACAAGGTGGTGGCCCTGGTGCATTCTCTCTCTCTCTCTCTCTCTCTCTCTCTCTCTCTCTCTCTCTCTCTCTTTCTGCTTGAAAAATGAACAAATAAAATATTTTTTAAAAATTGGGTCTGGGGAGATGTCTCAGTGGATAAGGCACTTGTCACTCAAGCCTAAGTACCTGAGTTCCTATCCCCATATACTTAAGCAACCCGGGCACAAGAATTCCTGAAAGCTACCTGGGAGAGCAGCAATGACCTGAGAGAGAGAGAGAGAGAGAGAGAGAGAGAGAGAGAGAGAGAGAGAGAGAGAGAGAGAGAGAGAGAGAGAGAGAGAGATCCAGTGCTGGGATTAAAGGCGTGTGCCATAACAGTGAGTCTTACTATAACATGGCACCCATTCCCCTTCCTTTAGCTTGGCAGCGCTGGGCCCTGCTCAGATGCCATAGAGAAAAAGAGGGTTCTCTAATGACACGTGCCCAACACATGGGAGGTAAATCCCCTAATTCAGTCCATTGTTCCAGCATTCCCTGGCACACAGCCAAGCTAAATATTTCTGCTGGATAAAAACTGCACGTTGTACCTCACTGGGCACTGGGTTACTTCAGGGAGCTGGCTGCTAGCATCCTGTGTCTTTCTTCACCTTAAAACAGTTCTCTAAACAAAAACCAAATTGGGATAATGCCATCATGAAACCCAATTCTTTATATGCTGATGAATAGAAAATAAAACCAGTATTGCCACCAAAAACCCTCCACTTCTCCCAACTCTGTGGGCTAAGATTGGATTCCTTTAGAATGGAGACAAGTGAAACTCTGAGAAATATGTTTAATGTAATTATTTCTTTTTCTCATCATGACCTCTCCTTTGATTGGGTTTTAATGATTCTCCTTTTGGGTTTCATAGTTGGCTATGTTTTGTTTCTTTGGGTTTTTTTTTTTTTTTTGTCTTTTGCATGTTAGATAAATCAATTTTCAGAGACCGTTACATTTGCTCAACTAAAAGCCCTGGCATATGGCTCAGTGGTTTTGTGTCAGATGGGGATTATAGTTAATTGAAATTTATGACAAAACTACTGACTTCATTAAGACTAATTAGAGGGAAAGAATTAAGAATTAGCATTCAGATATCCCCTTCTAATTTCCTTACATATTTCTCCTTTATGTAAAAGGACTTTTTGTTGTTTTTTGAGGTAGGGTCTTGTTCTAGCCCAGGCTGACCTGGAATTCATTATGTAGTCTCAGGGTGGTCTCAAACTCACAGAGCTCCTCCTACCTCAGCCTCCTGAGTGATGGGACTAAAGGCGTGAGACACCACACCTAAAAGGACTTTTTAAGGTTGTATGAAGAATGCACTTGGAATTATAGGATATTTTTGTCTCTGCTCTTTTCATCCAGTGGCTCATCATGAACCCTCTCTCATACTATTTACCTCAAAACCTTTCTCATGGCTGTCGTGACCGATAGAATAACCTATTTAGCAAAATTCCATAAGCTTGAATCCACAGACCACCTCCACATTATTTTAACAATCCATAACATTCTAATTAAATATACTTTTATAACTGACTGCTCAAATTATTCCCCATGGATATAGTCCTATACGTATAATCATTTGATCAAAGGATATGAATCTTCCAGGTTCTTGGTGTATATATAGCTAATTTTCTTTTCAAAAAAGTTTGATGAACAGTGTGTTTTGCAAATACTTAGAAGTGGAGATTAATCCTAACGTCTTTTGGTGTTTTTCTCTATGTAAATGTTGGTAACATTATTGATATGTGGGTAATTACCCCATAGCACAGCCCTGCAATCTTTTGTTATTTGAGAACTATATTGGTCTGGGATTATGCGTGAGGCACTGTGTCATTACTCCAAAGGGTAGCCTTCGTTTCCTTCAAATATGTATGCTTGACAGTTGACCAGACTGTTTCTTTGAATGATCATAATTGGTAATTATATGTATGAACCATTTATATTAAGAATACATCTGGACTGGGGAGATGGCTCAGCAGTTTAAGACTCTTGCTTGCAAAGCCAAACAACTCAGGTTCGATTCCCAGTACCCATGTGAAAGCAGATGCACAAAATGATTCACGCATCTGGAGTTTGTGGTGGCTGGAAGCCCTGACGCAGCCATTTTCTCTCCTGATCTCTCTGCTTACAAATAAATAAATTAAATATATTTTTTAAAAAGAATGTATCTTGTCACACCATCCTCCACCCATATTCTAGCTCAGAAAAATGATCAGAATCCAGGAAATATATACAAATGCACACAAGCTCACGGTTATAATATACACACAAATATGAATATCCAACAAGAGCTACTACAGAAAGAAGACGATATTGACCCACTTTCAGTAAAACGATTTTTTTTTGCTGCTGGATATCATACCCAGGGTCTCGTAAATTCAAGACAAGTACTAGACCAACTGAACTATACCCCTAGAACCAGGCTGTTGAATTTTAAGTTTATTTTCCGACACTAGATATTGCCTCAGTGTTTATCCAAAAGATGTTCTTGTATTTGTGTATATATTTATACACATATGTATGAACATAATGAAAGCCTTGTACACTAACCAAAAAGAAACCACAGTATAGAACCATAATACATTGTCTTTCTAGGAGACTTTAGGGAAGACAATATCTTATACAGCATCTAAAAGGTGGGTTGTGAATAAAGCAATGGTCCCCAAGCTTGACTGCATGTTACAAGCATCTAAGGAGCTTTCAGACCATGGTATCATATGATTGTTCTAATTTAGTCTATGACATGCAGCCTGGACATTAATTTTTTAAAGCGTTCCAGGCCATTCAGGTTTGCAGCAAAGTTTGGGAATTACCAGTGAGAGCATTTGTGGAGCATATTTTCATGACCTACTACTATTGTGTTCCATTTTTTATTTTATTTTATTTGCAAGCAGAGACAGTCAGACAGAGGTAGAGAGACAGAGACAGAGAGAGAATGGAGGCACCAGGGCCTCCAGCCACTGCATATGAACTCCAGATGCATGCGCCACTTTGTGTATCTGGCTTTATGTGGGTACTCGAGAATCAAACTCTGGTAGTTAGGTTTTGCAGGCAAGCACATTAACTGTTGAGTCATCTCTCCAGCCCAGTGTTCCACTTTTTAATAACCTTCCTGGGCCTTGGTATTTATGTCCATACCAAATTATAAACATTTATCTTCTTTACCTATTGTGAAGGGGGGAATCCTCCATACTTTTTAGCTATTTCTTTGTGGGCAGAAAAAGAGAAATAAAAGAATAAATTAATTTTTAAGCAGCAAGAAAGAACTTCAGGCGCATGTGTCATGTGGCTTTATGTGGGTACTGGGGAATCAAACCAGGGCTGTCAGATTTTGCAAGAAAGTACCTTTAACGACTGAGATATCGCCCCAACCCTAAATTAACTTCCTATAAGGTAGCAACAACTCAACCCAAAGATTCTTCAGGGGAGCAAATATATTAGTTCTCCAGCAAGACTCCAGTGTGCTTTTTTTCTTCTTCTACATGGCTGACCAACAGAGAGACATCTGAACCCCCAGGCTCCAGGTTTAGATTTTGCAGAGCCAATGGATCTTGGAACTTTCAACTTAAACAATAAAGAAATTAAAAAAAAACTCTTAAGGGAATGTTAAGAGATAGGTACATTTTCTAAGGCGTGAATCAAGACCCGATTATGGTTTCTAAAAATGCAAATGAAACCAATGGATGCCTGGTCAGCAGATAGAGAACAGGAGGAGGAATCCAGAACCTGATTTGAGCTCCAATATAGAATATTTGGAGATAAGAGATCTGTGAAAAGGGCCAGCCTCTTTCACCATTACGGAACTTCCCCTGGATCTGTAGCTTCAATAAATCCTTTCCTCCCATAACCCTGCCTGTTTTGGAGGTTCATCCCAGCAGCATGTGGCTGACTAGGACACCATATCATTGCACTGCTCCACCATTGGCTGGTTCCTTCCTCTGCAAGACTCAGCTACACAGATCCTCCTTCAGCCTCTACTGAATAATAATAAACAGAGCAAAGTTGACCCAATGCAATGCCAATATGTATATAAGCAAGAAACACTCCATGGTGTCAGCGCCAGGATGCTGGAAACCATTTACCATTGCAACAGAATTTAGCTTAAGCCAATTCATACAAATATTGGGACCAGAAGGCAAAAGTCCTGAACTATGTAGTGTGCTACCTCCAAAAAAAAAAAAAAAAGGACCATGAACTTGTAGCTTTGGTCCAGAAGTGAGAAACAAACATTGGTGACATTTAAAAAAAAAAAAAAGGATTCGAGTGTGAAGGAAGTAGCCATGGGACCATAACCTTCTTTGTCCTAGAGAGATGGGGAGAGAGATTCCCCTCTTCCATCCCACGATTCCCAAGTCCCACACTTAGTTTATTTCTATATGATCCAGTTCTAATAAAACAGGATTCATCATGTGCCTTTGGGGGGCTGTGCCCAGATGGGTCTGCCGCTCCTGTGGGTAGGAGAGCTGCAGGCAGCCCCCTGGTAAATGAGAACAGAAACACAGTGTGCCACACTGAGCTCTTCTCTGGAAAGCCTGGTTTCAATACGCCTCATCCCACACAGACTTCCAAGGGTTCTTTGAAGGGAACCTAATGGCAGCAGGCGTTGGAGCTTCCCTGGAAACCATTGTCTGGGCTGGGGTACAGATCTGGCTGGAGAAGAGGAAGTAGACTGGCTGTGGGCCATTCCCCTTCCCACATAGAAGCAGCAGGAGACCCAAGGCTCCAGTCCAGGAGATTAATGAATCTCAGTGCTCGTGGACATGAGAATCTCAACCCCATGTTAACAGAGCTAAGCACACATAATGTTCCTTCAAATTAAAAAAAAAGTCCTAAAAAAGAGATTAAGCCACTTCCTGTCCATGTTCTGTAGTCAGCTGAACAATTTTATGGAACTATTCTTTTTGATGTCAATTTTCAGAATGATTTATTTATTTATTTGACAAACAAAAAGAGTGTGGGCACTCCAGGGCCTCCAGCTACTGCAAATAAAGTCCAGATGCATGTGCCACTTTGTGCATCTGGCTCTACATGGGTACTCAGGCTTTACAAGCAAGCGCCTTTAACCACTGAACTATCTCTCCAGCCCTCTGTTGATTTCTAAATTGAAAAAAATTCATTGTATATATTCATTATAGAATGTGCTGTGCATCATTTTTATCTATTATTTGGCTTAGATGATCTGTGGCTAAGTAATTTGGCATTTAAAAGTTATTTATGGGCTGGAGACCTGGCTCAGTGGTTAAGGCACTTGCCTGCAAAGTCTAATGACCCAAGTTCGATTCCCCATCACCCATAAAGCCAGAGGCACAAAGTGGTGCATGCATCTGGAGTTCATTGGCAGCAGCTACAGACCCCGGTGTACCTATTTTCTCTGTCTCTCCACGTGCAAATAAATAAAATATTAAAATAATAATAATAAAAGTTATTTATAGTTGGGTATGGTGGCACCTACCTGTATTGCCAGCACTCAGGATGCTGGGGTAAGAGGATCTCCTGAGTTCAAGACCAGATTATGTTACATAGAGATACTCAAAAAACTTACTCATAATTAAAAAATCTTTTTATTTATTTATTTTCAAGGAGAGAGAAAATGAGTGCGTCAAGGGCCTCTTGCCTCTGCAAATGAACTCCAGGTGCATGTGACAACTTGTGCATCTGGATTTTTGCGAGTACTGGGGATTTGAACCCTGGGTTGACAGGCTCTGCAGGCAAGTGCCTTTAATCACTGAGCAATCTCCCTAGCTCTTACTTGCGATTTTTAAGTTTGTTTGCAAAGAAAAGGGGTCACAACTTAGTAAGTGATTTCAGATGTGTATGCTGGGACTAGAGTCAGTCCCTGGACAAGTCATCTTGGGTGCAGTGACCAAGTGGGGTGAGATATTTGGCAATGACATTGACTTTGACGCAGGCCCCACATCTTCAACTACAGAGACAGCTACTAGGGGTCAGTAATGACCTTGAACCCAGAATTGTTTCATTTATTCTGTTGAAACAAGGTTTCAGAGACATTCTCCTGGGGGCTGGTAATGACCTTAAACCCAGAATTATTTCATTTATTTTATTGAGACAAGGTCTCATATAGCCCAGGCTGGTTTCAAAGTTACTGGTAGCCAAGAATGACCTTGAATTCCTGATCCTCCTGCCTCTCTACCTCAGGGTGCTGGGATTGTGCATGAAGTCTTGGGTATTTAATCCAGGGCTTCATGCACCCTAGCCAAGCAATCTACCAGCTAAGCTACATCCCCAGCCACTGAACTCAGAATGTTTCTGATTTTGGAGAAGTGATGTTGATACGTTTACTGAGGTGTTCCAACAGTAGCTGAAGACAGGGTAGAGGTTTGTTACACACACCTAAGACAGAAACTTCGGGCAGTCTTGGCTCAGCAGTGGAAGGTCTGAGAGAAAGGAAGGACCCTGGTGGGAAACCATGATACTGACTGGTAATTAATGACGTTGGCAGTGGGGGTGATGAACTGGAAACCGAGTTAATTATCATGTCACTGTAGCATCTGAGTGGTGAGAGATGACCTGTGGCCATGGAAATAAAGTCAAATGACTTTCCGTTTTCAGAACTTTCTGGATTTGGGAATTGCAGATAAGTTATTGTGGGCACTACAGGAACTAGGAACTGGATGACTAAAAGAAAATTACTTTGTCTGGGAGTCATCTTATCTCCCAGTGAAAATAAGAAATTAAGATTTCTAGGGGTTGTTATTTTCTATGGTCCAAACACTCCTGAACTAATAAAACCTCCATTGCCTGTTTCTCACAGTATTCTGTATAATAGTTTCGAAACACAGGAAGGAGCCGGGTGTGGTGGCACATGCCTTTAGTCCCAGCACTCGGGAGGCAGAGGTAGGAGGATCACCAGGAGCTCAAGGCCAGCCTGAGACTACAGAGTGAATTCCAGGTCAGCCTGGGCTAGAGGGAGACCTTACCTTGAAAAAAAATTTTAAAAATATATATTTAGGGCTAGAGAGATGACTCAGCAGTTAAGGCGCTTGCCTGTAAAGCAGAAGGACCTGAGTTCAGTTCCCCAGTGCCCATGTAAAGCCAGATGCATGTATCTGGAGTTCATTTGTAGTGGCTGGAGGCCCTGGTATGCCCATTCTCTCTCTCTCTCTCTCTCTCTCTCTCTCTCTCTCTCTCTCTCTCTATCTCTATCTCTATCTCTCTCTCCCCCTCTTTCTATCTCATTCTCTCAAATAAATAAATAAATAAATATTTAAAAGCACATGAAGGCTGAAGGAATAGCTCTGTAATCCAGATCAAGCTAAGCATGTGTAAGGCCCTGGATCAATCATCGGCACTGGAAAAATATTAATGTATGTTAGATCATTGATTAAATAAAATAATTTTTTTTAGTTTAGAATACACTGTGGCAGATAAGAAGGATGTAAACAAGGTAAGATTTTTTTAAATGTATTCGCGTGCACTCGTGTGTGTGGCGGGGCGGGGGTATGGGTGCAGCAGAGTTTCTTGCCACTGCAAATGAATGTGGGTGGCTTTGGGTGGGTACTGGGGAGTTGAACCCGAGCTGGTACAGAATGACAGTGAACTGTGTGGGGACTTCTGCATTGATGTCATTGTGCACTGACGCCAGGCAGAGACCTAGTTTCAACCAGAAGAGCAGTGTATTAAGTTTCAAAGAGTGTTTAAGGTTAGCATTTCTTATTTTAACAGTCAGTGGTTTAACTGTTTCTGTAATTTCAAAAACTATTGGTCTTATTTGCATCAAATAAGAAAACATCCACTTTATCTATTGTTGACCAATTTGGAGGGGAAGTAAAATTTTACTATTGTAACAGAAAATGTTTATGCTGTAGTTAATATATCCACATAGATGAATTCAGAAATTTTCTCTAAAACCAAATTTTTATGAATTAAGCCATATTTAAGGGCTGTGGCAACATTCTTGCCTAGCATAGTAAGACCCTGTGCTCAATAAAATAAATACGTAAAATACTTAAGTCCACAATATGAATGAACACGAAGATTGAGCCACGTTTGAAAGGAAGAGGAGTTCACCATTAACTCTCCGTCTCCACCAACTTCTGTGTATTTTGAAACAATTGGCATTTTTTTTTCCTAGTGTCCTAGGTGATTTGGGTTAAGGACTTGGCAACGGTGACTTCTTGGGAAATTCAAGAAATAATCCCAACCTTGTATTAACCATAGCTCACACCTGGTTCGGAAGTGTCTCTTCCCTGGCTGGAGGAGCTGTTCTTGCTTCTCAGTTTGGATCCATGGGACTTACGCTCATCAGGACTTCCAGGGAGGCGTACTAAACGGTTGCTGAATTGCCGAAAGCTTTTTTTCCTTTCCTCACCATACTCCAAAAGTTAAGGAAGTTGGTATAACTGGTATCATAAAGAAAAATAAATCACTGTAGGTAAAACCAAATTAAAGTCCATTAAAATCACATTGAAATCATATGCAGCATTGATGTTGTAAAGTAAGCGCATATTAAATAGTACAAAAACTTGCGTACAGAAAAAAGGACTTTACAGTGATGGTAGTGTTGAAAACTGTAAACATAAAATCATAGCAGTTTATGTAGAAGCCATTCAGGAAGCTACCGGGTATTGATTACGTTTACATCAATCTTTTATTTTTAAAAATTTATGAAAAGTCAGACATGGAGGCACACACCTTTAATCCCAACACTTGGGAGGCAGAGGTAGGAGGATCGCTGTGAGTTCAAGGCCAGCCTGGGACTACATAGTGAATTCCAGGTCAGTCTGGGCTACAGGGAGACCTTACATGGGGGTGGGGTGGGGGAGGGAGACATACCACCACCACCACCAACAACAACAACAAAAAAAAAAAAGAAAAAGAAAAAACCATGAGACATTGTGAAGAGTTTAAGATTCTCTAACACTAGAAACAACAGGGCAAATTAGATTAATTAGATCTAAATTAATATTAAATGAGGATGCCTTAATGGTTAGCAAAATGTAATTTTAGACTTTATTATTTAAAATAGGAAGCTCTGTGTGCGCACATACACAAAGGCGTAGATACGAACTAGTTGCATAGCTTATTTATCATTATTGCTTTGCATATCCTAAACCGATTTTGCAATAAGAATTATCAGCCCAGTGAGCAGTAAGGAGTTCATTTTGTTAATTGCTCTAATTAAAGCTAATTGCTCTGGGGTGAGGTGGCTTTCGAGGAGAGGGGGAGAGGAAGGTATTAAGACAGGCAGGAGAAACTTTTAGGAAGAAGCCCAGTGTTCAGACCCCCCCAAAAAAAAAACTGTAGATCACTTATGCCTCCAAGATTGGTTCCATTTATTTTTAGTGAGTGACCTTGTTTTGGGGTGCTATGGTCAGAGGTAGCTTCTCTTCACCTAAAGACATATAGTTTTTCTAAAACAATATTTTTATTTATTTATTTGCAAGCAGAGAGAGACAGAGAGAGTCAGAGAGAGAATGGGCAGGCCAGTGCCTCCAGCCACTGCAAACAAATGCCAGATGCATGTGCCCCTTTCATGCATCTGGCTTTATTGTGAGTGCTGGGGACTGAAACTCTGGTCGTTAGGTTTTGCAGGCAAGCTCCTTAACCGCTGAGCCATCTCTCCAGCCCGACATACACATTTTATGTCTGTGTGTTTATGTGCTGGAAGACGGTTTAAGCCGCAGTATACTTTCTCTAGAAAAACAGAAAATGCCAACTTTAGCTCATTTACAGGTAGGATCCAAGAAGCACGTGCAATCCATTCACTCAGCAAACATTAGCTACTGTACTAAAGGGTTCAGCCTTCAATGATGCCCACAATGGCCCAGGCAGGTGAAAGACCACAGAAAGCCCTGCTCAGTAGAAGGGGTTCGAAAGGCCCCCACTGGAAGCCACGTGCCAGCATTGTGATGGTGACAGGCTCCTTGCCAGTGTCTGAGCTCGGGGACTCAGTACTATCCACTGGCTTCTGGGCTGCTGCTT
Source organism: Zapus hudsonius (assembly GCA_004024765.1). Lineage (NCBI taxonomy): Eukaryota > Metazoa > Chordata > Mammalia > Rodentia > Dipodidae > Zapus > Zapus hudsonius. The sequence goes on along the minus strand of PVHP010021736.1, from coordinate 4,462 downwards.
CTAGCAATTTCCAAAATGAAAAATGCTCCCAAGAATGTCCAGAATCTTACAAATAAGTGTGTAAGTTAGTATTCATACCAATTTGAAAGAATAATTTCACATACCATATTTTCCTTCACAAGAGCATTTTGGAAAAATCTCTCTTGTAGGGAATGGAGGGATGTGATCACCAGAAAACAAAACAAAACAAAAAACAACCTTTCTTTAAGTCTATCAGAAACTGTCCCTGTAAACAAATTGTTAATGAAATAGAGGGAAGGAAATAAACTTGATTGGTATAATTATATTCTAGGTGAACATCAAGAGGAAAGCATCGAGAGCAGCTAGTTAAGCAGCAAGGCATCTGAGGTCAGTTCTTTCTTGCTGGGGAAACATGTTTACTTTTATCCACTGGTAACAGATGTGTTAATGTGTGACACTTGATAAATCTGCTGGGGGGGGGGTCACTCCAGCTCCGCCTCCTTTCACCAAAGCTGACACCTGGTTGGAGTTTGACACAGTTTATCAGCTGAGCCCCTTGCTCAGCTTTTTCACACTATGGCCGAGAAAAGGTGTGTTATCTGCAATAATTCCTTCTTATTTCCTCATCTAGAGGAAGTGACATCGCTTAGGGACAGGCTAAGATCAGTCTCTGTCTACCACAACACCTGAGTTTTTAGCCTATAATGGGTTCTTGATTATTTCCTAGTGGGGTCATGGCACAAATACGACATCATTGACAATTAAATCAGGACAGAAATAAGCCTATTTGATGATCCGTGCCATCACTTTATGTAGGTTTGAAGGGCACTGGAAAGGGATTGTATTTGCTAGGGGCTGCAAAAAACACTAAATATATATATATATATATATATATATATATATATATATATATATATATATATATATCCAAAGTGGTTGAAGGCCGAGGTTGGTTCTTTTGATGCTGGGCAAGACAGAAGACAAAGCAGGCAGGTGCCCTCTCCACCACAGAGCTGCTTCTCAGTTTACCTTTCATTTCCTGTCATATCTTTGTCTGCATGTATTAACTGTGTAGAATGATGTGTTCTAACCCTACTTCATTTTCACTTTCATATACTAAGAGAATCGTCTGAGGCCTTGAGCAGGTCAGTGCTGCAATTTGAAGTCTTAAGAGTTTTTGTTTGTTTACTATTTTATTTTATAATATTTATTATTTTTGTTTGTTTAATATTTTTTTATTTGAGTGGGGAGAATGGGTATGCCAGGATTGCTTCAGGCTTTATGTGGGTCCTGGGGAATTAAACCTAAGCCATCAGGCTTTGCAAACAAGTGCCTTTAACTGCTGAGCTATCTCCCCAGCTCAAGTTTTAGTTTTTAAACTACTTTTTAAAATGCCCAATAGGGATTGAAACATGGCTCAGTCAATAGAGGGCTTCCCATGCAAGCAAGGTAAAAGACCAGGGTAGCAGTGCACATCTGTAATCCCAGCACTAGGGAGGCAGAGATAGGAAGATCCCTGGGGGTTACTGACAAGGCAAATCAAAAAGCCTCAGCCAGGTTCAGTGATAGGCATTGTCTCAAAAAATAAGGTAGAGGGCTGGAGAGATGGTTTAGCACTTAAGGTGCTTGCCTCCAGTGCCTAAGGACCTGGGTTCAATTCCCCAGTCCCCACATAAGCCAGATGCACAAGGTGGTGCATGCCTCTGGGGTTTGTTTGCTGGGACTAGAAGTCCTGGTGTTCCCATTCTCTCTGTCTCCCTCTATCTCTCTCTTTCTCTGTCTCTGTCTCTCTTCGTAGCTTTCTGCTTGCAGATAAAATCAATAATAAATGAAAATAAAATATTTTTAAAATTAGGTGGATAAAGGGGATTCCTTAGGAAGGAGTCTACTAAGAGTGGGAGAGAGATACCAGAGGATGACAGGGTGAATATGACCAAAATAATTAGATATACAGACATGAAATTATCAAAAATAAAAATTAAACTGAAAAAAGAAAAGCAAAGTTAAAAACAGAAAGGTAGAGAAGACACTTGCCTTTTCACATATGCGTGCACATGCGCACAAGCACACACAATAAATAAATCACTCAAGAATGCTATAATTCGATACTATAATTCCTCAGCTGAATCCTGAACTCAAGACCTTGTCTCATCTGCATCTTTTACCCACCTCAGTGATTTTGAACACATGCCTCCAACGCATGTAAATTCATCTATAAATATTTTATATTGCAAAATAAATTTTTAAAAAATACTATAGTATTTAAAATAATTATTTTAAATACAGCAATACATTGTTCTTAGCTGTTAAGATTACTGTTAGTTCCAAAGATGCATGCTCTTCAAGGACATATTCTTATACACTTTCTAGGATGTAGAGGGGAGTTAGACCAGATGGATTTACAAAGATTTTTTCAGCATTACAAGTACTTTCTGGAGCTGGAGAGATGGCTCAGCAGTTAAGGCCCTTGCCTACAGAGCCTAAGGATGTGGGTTTGATTCCCCGGGCCCACAGAAAGCCAGATGCACAAAGTGGCACATGCATTTAGAGTTTATTTTCAGTGGCTAGAGGTCCTGGTGTGTCCATTCTCTCTCTCTTTCTCTCTCTCTTTCTCTGTCTCTTTCTCTGTCTCTCTCTGTCTCTCTGTCTCTCTGTCTCTCTCTGTCTCTCTCTCTCTCTCTCTCTCTCTCTCTCTCTCACACACACATCTCTACTTGAAAATAAATAAACACATTTAAAAAATACACTCCTGGCCTGCACATGTAGTTCAGTGGTAACACCTGCCTGGCACGCATCAGGCCCCGGGTTCTGTTCCTATGACCACAAAAACTAATTCTCTATTATATATATATGATATATGTTATAATATATATATGTTATGTATCATGTATAAATCCCTAGGGGCTAAGGATTCTGGTCCTTTTGTAGCTCCAAAAAGAAGTTAGGCACATGAGGGCATTGAAAACACTGTTGTTAGGTTGACTCTATCCTTGGGGATGCTGGGTGAGAATGAATGGTTCATCTGACCAGCTGGTGGTGACATCATTAGTGAGCATCAGCTACAAACAGCATCAGTGAGGCATGCACTGCACACACGTGAGTCCACAGACACTTGACAGCTAGCCGAGGTCTCAACAATGGGATCCTAATGTACCCTGAGCTACTTATTGAGTCGAATGAAAAGTACAATCTTACCAACTGTGTGCCCACTTAACTGTCACGCACTAGTGACCTGTCTGAGGCCCCCAGAGTTACTGATTGGGATGCAAATTTCTTCTCTACCCACCCCCATCCTTCAACATCCTTCTGTCTCCTTCCAAGCTGTAAGGAAGAGAGAGGGGGGTCCAGACGGGAAGAAAAGAGTGCTAAAAAGATCCTGTAGGAGGAAGTAGGTCAGGTCCTTGGGAGATTAGAGAAGCTTGCTTCATCCCCAATCCAAGTAGCATACAATTAGGAGGAATTAGACCAGCAACAAGTAGCTTGGTTTTATCAGCTTTAATTGTCTATTGTCAGGAGCTAGCTCTCCTCCAGAGGAGCCTGGTGGCTGTCTACATCTAATACTTTTAATGGCCCTCCATTGTGAGCTCGGCTCTCCTAAAGATGGTCCCTGCTCTTTTCAGAGTAGCTGTTGGGGATCCTGCCTGCAAACAAACACTGAGCTGTTACTTTCTCTGTGATGGGTCACATTCGAGGCTAATGCAATGCTGCTCCTCTGTCCCCAGAGGCACACCTTAAGGGGGAGGGTACCTATTGAACATTAATAGGCATCCTGCTTCCCTGGTGGGTACTTTCTGAAAACAATGGGCTGTAGATGGAGACCAGATAAGTAAGTGCTGATGGCTTCAAATCCCCTCCCTATCTTCCTGTTAAAAGGGTTATTCATGGTCAAAAGTAGAGTTTTTCAAAAGATAAGGCTCTATTAGATGAAGTTTATTATTGTCCTACCTTTGTCTTCTCTTTCCCCCACCACATCTCAACCCCTCAGGTGGAAATGGAGACCTTTAAGAGACCTGTCAGACTATCTCCAAACTTAGGCACTGAATTAGGTGGTTAAAAGTTTTTTAAATGTCACCTTTAAAAGGTTCTACCATGGGCACATGGGCTCTCTCCCCATTTCCAAATCCACCTGTACCTTAGGCCCAGTAGGTTCTTGATAAAAGTAGGCCTGTGGATCTAACCCAGAACTCTGGGTTTGGGGTTCTAGTGAGTTGTGGGTTTGCTTACAGCCCAGGCAGTAGCCATGTCTGTGAGCTGGCATCTCCCTGGCACACCATTGTAGGTAAGATCTATTTACCATCAGGAGGGCCAGCAGAGCTGTAAGATGTGCAGCTCTATCTGGGAACTGGTTTCAGCTCAGGTAGAACACCCAATCTCTTGAGAAGTACCCGCGCGGCGCGCGCATGTGTTTGTGTGGTGTGTGTGTGTGTGTGTGTGTGTGTGTGTGTGTGTGTGTGTGTGTGTGTTGGGGGAGGATGATTCAAGTGATTTCATTATTCTTTCA
>PVHP010021735.1:12115-29242 GCA_004024765.1 Zapus hudsonius | reverse complement strand
GGGAAAACGATGGCATGAGCAGAGGGCTGGACATCACCTCTGCCACAGCACTGCAAACAGCGGCAGGAAGGTGTGCCAAACACTGGCAAGGGGAAGCTGGCTTATAACCCCATAAGCTTGCCCCCAACAACACAGCTTCATCGAGGTTGTAAAACCCAAACTGCCATCAGCTGAGGATCGATCTATCAGAACACATTCATTTGTTTGTGGGGGACACCTGGATCAAACCATGACAGAACTCTTTATGGTATCCCATAGATCCCTCAAATTATGCTCAATTGATTTCTTGAATTTGTTGAATCCTATGACATCCTTATTAATTCCTTCTGTCTTGTCCTCAATGTCTGAGAGTCTTTCCTCCAGATATTCGACTCTTGGACCGATTGATTCTAGGGAGGTTTTTAACAACTCCATTTTATTTTTGATTTCTGCTGTAATTTTGTTTATAGACTCCAATTCTTTGTGAGATCCAATTTCCAGTCTATTTTTGTTTTTGCTAGGGATTCCTGAAAATCATTTTTATGTTTTCTTACGTCCCCATCAAATTTAATCAATTGATTCTCTAGCTCCTCCCATGGTTGCTTCACCTTCAATTCACTTAATTTGTTTCTCAATTCATGTACATTTCTCTCTATGAAATTCAGTCTGGAGTCTATGCTTGAGTTGGTGAGCTTCATCTCATTCATGTCTTTTTTCATGGTTTCCATATCATCCATTAACTGCTTCATGTTTGCATTGCAGTTGTGCTCAAGTTTCATATTATTCTCTCTTTGGGATTGTATTTTTGTTGTCTCCACTTCCTTGTCACTTTCCTGTTCCATAATGGGACTAGAGGCCCTGAGTTGGGGAGATCCATATTTAATTTCTGTGGGTTTTTTCAGTGGTTTCTGCCCATGTACTAGGGGAGTGGAATCAGGCACCCTGGGGAGTGCTATTCAGCCCACTTTACTTCCAGTGGAATGATCAACAGGTTTGATCTTAAACAGAGGTCTTTCCTGTTAAGGTGGTCTGTCCCCAGACAGGCTTAGATCTTTACCCGTCTGGATCCCTCTATGTGACTGTTTAGTCTGAGAGTCACCTCATAGGCCCCTGTCCCCGCTTGGTATGCTGCAATTAAAAAAAACAGCCCCATTACCCTCAACTATAGAGCCCAGTGTCCTCCCACCTGGCAGTGGCGCATGATCCATGGTACTCGCCGAGACCCCCTGTGCCCTCCTGGCAGGTACCCCTCTGAACCAGCCTCTGCCCAGATTCCCAGGTATCTGCCTGAGTTCTGGTCCTGGAACTAAGCTAGGTCAGTTTGCCCAAGGATGGCATCTGCCTGTGTATGTGGGGGAGGTCTTGGAGAGAAGTGCGTTGGAGGATCGGGTGCTGGAGGGAAGGGGCCCTTTGAGGGAAAGGGGCTCAGCTGGTGGTGCGGCCTCAGGAACTCGCTTTGAGGAGACAATTGCAGAAGCTGGGGTGGGGAGCCGGCGGCTCTCCATTCCTCTGTGGAGCAGAGACCTGCTGGTGAACCCTGTTTGTGCTGGTGCAGGAGCTGGGGAGAGGGTGGACTTGGGTTCAGGGCCGGCTGCTGTCCGGGGTTTGGATCCCAGCTGGTATATCAAACCTTTATGGAGAGAGTCCTGGCAACACACTTACTTGTCCACCATCTTGCTCTGCCCCCTGTTTCCTACCCTTTTAAAAAAGATTTTATGTAGTTTGTGAGCATGTGTGTATTCATATGTGAGGGCACACAGATGTGAGAACATTTGCACATTTTTGTGGTGGCCAGGAGGCAACCTCAGGTGCCATCCTCAGATACACTATTCACCTTTTTGAGACAAGATCTCTTATTGGCCAAGAAGTCACTGACTAGGCTAGATTACCCAGTGAGCTCCTGGGTTCCTCTTGCTGCCTTCTCCTCAGCACTGGGGTGAAAGACGCACTTTGTGTATTGAGCTGTTGCCCCAGTCCAATTACATGCCTTCTATTCGGTGTTCCATGGTCCAGGATGGTGGTTACAGATGCATCATGTGGGGATTTGAGTCAGACCTAGAAAAGACGAGTAGGCAGATGCACCTACCATCTTAGAAGTCTTGACTTTTGAAATCTCTTTGTCAGCCTTCTAACATGCCTGCCCATATCTTGCTGGCTAGAACTTAGTCATCTAAGTACATGTAGGTACAGGGGAGCCTTAGTAATAGTCATTTTGCTAGGGTCATGTTCACATGGAACAAAATCATAGTTCTTTTCGTAAGTAATAAGCAAAGGTCCTGGGTGATTTGTCCAGGTCTTAGGACTAGAGTTCAGGAAAGAAATGCTTCTCTTTTTCAGTAAGTAACTTTGCTAATAAGTTCACTGGTTACAGCATCTATTTATTTCAACATTTCACAGAGAGATTGTGTTTGGGGATATTTTCCATATCCATGCTTTAACTTGTTTTAATTAGTTTTTTTCTTCCTGAGGTAGATATTGCTCTGGCCAGGCTGACATGGAATTCACTATGTCTTCTCAGGCTGGCCTTGAACTCACAGTGATCTTCCTACCTCTGCCTCTCAAGTGCTGTGAAAAGGCATGAGCCACCACACCTAGCTTAATGAAATTTTAAGTATGATTTTTCAAGAAAAACTCTCTTAAGTCCCTACCATAACTAAATTGTATATGATATCAGATAAATGGAGATGATATTTAAAATACTGCTAGATTTCTAGGTCCTCAGCATGTTTTAAGCATACTCTAACTTTTCCTTGATAGGTTTCAAAGACTGTCTGTTGGAAGTATTCCACGATCTATGAAGGTTATTCTGGAAGATAGCTTAGTAGACTGTTGCAAATCTGGTAAGTTTTGAATTGTTTTTCCTCTTTTTTTGAGATGGGATCTATGTTGCTCATTCTGGTCTAAGACACTTGGGTTTAGCTGATCTTCACCTCAGGTGCCTGAATAGCTAGAACAGTCTGTGAAAACCACTGTGTTTACCCAGCAAGAATAAACTTTTGTTAGCTTATGTAGGAGGCCCAATGTATGCATTATCTGTTTTTATTTTACCCAAGATCAATCACTGGCAAGGGAGTGGAAGGCTTAACCATTTCCTTGTGTAGAGTCTGGCGTGGAGGTGAATTGAGCACAGGGATCTCTTGCTGCCTGTTTTATGCCTGACAGGAGAGGAGGCAAGTGGCAGGCCTGAGATGACCATGCAGGAGCACTGACTGACCCAGGGCTCTCCTCTGTGTGTGACAGCATAGCAGCAACAGCTGAGAAACCTAGTTGGTTGGGTGACTGCTTAACTAGAGTAGATCAAGGGATGTGTCAACTGCCCCTGAAAGTCTTCCTGGTCCTCAAAAGGAAATAATTGTTCTCTCTGCACTGTGCTGAAGACACCATAAGAGTGTCGGGGGGATTTTGAATCAAATACCTTTAGTAAAGAATAAGGCATTTTCATGCAGGTCTTCAAAACTGAATTCTGTCTACACTATAAATTTTGTATTTCCCTAGAATGTCATTGTTGCAGTCAGCTTTCTTGTTGCTGCACAAAAAGAACCCAAACAAAAGCGGCTTGTGGAGGAATGGGTTTATTTGGCTTACGGACACGAGGGGAGACTCCATTCTGGCAGGGAAAACAATGGCATGAGCAGAGGGCTGGACATCACCTCTGCCACAGCACTGCTAAGAGCGGCAGGAAGGTGTGCCAAACACTGGCAAGGGGAAGCTGGCTTATACCCCCCATAAGCCTACCCCCAACAACACAGCTCTAATGAGGTTCTAATTCCCGAATTGCCATCAGCTGAGGATTGATCTATCAGAACACATTCATTTGTTTGTGGGGGACACCTGGATCAAACCATGACAGTCATTAATAATAAAGCATAGGTGACAACAGTCTGTCAAGACCAATTTTTTCATTTAGTCATAGCTACAAAACCCTGAGATTCCAATGATATAAATAGCATAATGCTTTTCCTTAAGGAATTTATAACTTAGGTAGGAACCAATATGAAATATGTGGAGCAGCAGATGTGGAGCTTAGTTGACAACTGTCAGTGCAGGAGGAGGTCACAGGGTCACAATGACTGGGAAAGGTGTACAAGAGACTGAATGAAAAGAATCCTGAAAAGAATCGTTTACTTATTTACTCTAGGAAAATACAAAAGTTTAAGATAAATATTTTACTGCCTTGAAATTTTATATGTATCTCACAGTTATAATGATCACATGATTCTGTCATTCAGTAAGTCCTTGAGTAAATTAAAACAGGTATTTAAAGGGTAGTAATTCTATAAAAGTAAGGTAGGATTAGTATAATGGTTAGTACTTTATTGAGGGCTACTTGTTTAATATTGTATAATTTACAGACATTATCTTCCTTACTTCCCACTATTCCCATGTCATTACTCCAGCTATAAAAGGTTAGGTAATTTGCCCAATGCCACATGACCATTGAACAGTGGTGCTAGGATTTACATCCAAGGCTGAGGAGAGTTATAGTATTCTAGGTCACTTATCATTGCTTGCGTGATCCACATAATCACTGCTAACTGAAGTCAGATATTATTAATGGATACTACATCTAGAGTTCAGTTGCTCAGTTAACTAATGTGGAACCTAAATATAACCCATCAGAATGAACAAAATAGCAAATGTTCATATAAACTACTTCCAGCCATCTTTATATGAAAAATTGGGGGCATTCTTCCAGATTGACTCTAAATGTCATCTAAGCATTCACTCAGGAAACATCTTCAAAATGAATAAAACATGTATTTAATGAGTCTGTCAACACTTAGTATGCACTTGCATTTAGCTGGAAGTGTGCCCTCTAGACTGAGTTGGCACCAGCAATACCATGCATTTAGCATTTAGAACACTTTTCTTCAGGAAATCAGATGTCTACAGATTACACATTACACGTTGAAATTTAGAATCAAAGGCATTGCATCACAAATGACATATAATTGTCACAGCCTTGGGTATGCAGAATTGCCTGCTCTGAGACAGTGTTAGTTGTACAAAACAAAAATACCAGGTTGGTTTTGAGACATGCTCAACATCTTACACTGATCTTGATTGAAATTAGAGGAGCATTAGGTTGACTTGCTTTGGAGCCCTTTCTATGATTCTAGAGTGCTGGGTGGCAAGCACTGGTGTGCCCTGCTCACTGGTGTGCACTGTACTGTGGGGATATGGTTTCAGATGGTGATGAGTATGCTGCTCATGTCTTGTGAAAGTATACAAAGGGATAGGTTTTCCTTGGGTAGGAAGTTCTAGCCAAGGAGAAAGCTGCTTGTGATTTTGTGCTTTTCATACTTTGACATAGAACAGATATTTCCTTCCTTTGTCAAAAAAAGCAAGAGGCTGTAAATGTAGGCAACTACGCATCATGTTAAAAAAACTAAAGTAGAGCTGGAGAGATGGCTCACTGTTTAAGGCGCTTGCCTCCAATGTCTAAGGACCTGGGTTCAATTCCTCAGTACCAATGATGTAAGCCAGATGCACAAAGTGGCACATACATCTGGAGTTCATTTGCAGTGGCTAGCGGCCCTGGCACATCCATATCCTCTGTTTACATACAAATAAATAAATATTTTTTAAAAATAAAATAAAGTATTTGCAAGGCAGCACAAAATTCTTTTCCTGATTCTAAATTGATTATTGATTTACCCTCTGTTGAGGTCCGAGGTTGAGCACTCCTCACAGAACAGACGACACACACGATAATGCAAGTCACACAGTGAGGTTTATTCCAGCATGCTGAGGTCTAGGTCTGGGCTCAAAAGTTGAACCTCTGACCTAGGACCCCCCTTCTGCCTTCTTCACTAGGTTTTATAGGTTTGAGTTTACAGGCATATGACATTTCATAGTTATCTATTAATTTTATGGCATACAGGTGGCTGTTTGAGGTTACAAGCATGGGAACTTCACAGTTTTCTACAATCTTTACAAAACAGTTTTCTGCTATCTTTACTAAACAGTTATCTGCTATCTTTTTATGGCCCACAGGTGGCTCATGGCCTTTTAACCCACATCCTGGTCACATCTAAGTGGTCACTCTAATCTCTTGGCAACCATCTGGCTGTCTGTTTACAGACATTCCTTAAACCAAGACCTTCTTTACCAGTGATGAATTTTTTCTCCTGAGAAGGGAGTAGGGGGCTTTTCGTCCATTTGTTCCTTTGATCTGTCAAAACTAAGATAATGAATTGCCTGTTCCCAACACCTTCCATCTGTGAGTCCCATATTTTTCTCTAAATAAGAACTAAATGGTTAGATGCTGAGAGAATGAACTTGTCTTTCATCCTAACAATAATAAATTATCTGGGAAATGACTCCCAGTGACCCATAACAATTTGCTGTGATTATCATATAACAGATTACAAAGAAACAATGCTGACTCAGCTTTCAGCTATACCAAGTGCTCCCAGGAGAGAAAGTTGAGAACCTGGAGAGTTCTTTTGTCCCAGAACTGTGGATTACTCTTCATGCAAGCTCTCAAAATCAGCATGGGAGTGGTTTATTTCTAATTTTTGGTCTTTTGTCACATGATTCTGCACCCACCATGCATAATACTGGACTCATTGTTTTCCTAGGTGATGACCTCACTATGCAGCAGTGGAAGCCCTTTCAGAAAGATGTGCGCTGTGAAGTGGATATAGTCCTGAAAGCCAACTACGTCCAAGTGAATAATGAGCAATCCTCAGGGATGGTCATAGATGAGGAGGTCCAAAAGGAATTTGAAGACTTTTGGGAACGGTGTAAGAGCGATCCTTTTGCAGGTTTGTTATTAAGGAAATGGCCTCATAATCAGTAATGATATTAAATCCAGTAAATAAGGCCAGGTATAAGTGACACAAGTCTTTAATCACAGAACTTGGGAGGTAGGAGAATCACCATGAGTTCAAGGCCAGCCTTGAGTGAGTGAGTTCCATGTTAGCTTGGGCTAGAGTGAGACCCTGCTTCAAAAATAAGTAGATGACAGATACATACATACATACATACATACATACATACATACATACGTATTGAATTCAGTAAATATGATCTGTGATTTTCAGATGACTTTAACATGCTATGAAAGCCAATTAATTAAAGTCAGCATAATTAAAAGGATAACATTAGTCAGTATCTCTAGATGCAATTTTCTTTTGAAGACCATTTCTAACTATTATATACCAAGAGCAGACTTAGTTTTCACCTTATTTACCAATTAGAAATACAGTTTTTATAAAGCCAAATTAAGGCTCAGTGGTAGAGTGTGTGCCTGCCTCAAATGTGGAAGGCCCTGGATTCAGTTCACAGAACCACAAAAAGAAAGCAGCAAAAGCCATGCTAGTAAAGCCATTATTTTCTAAGGTATTCTAATGATGAAGACAGGGTCCCACTGTCATAGTCAGCCACACACCACTGGGATGAATCTCTAAGCATGATTTGGGAAGAAAATATTTATTGAACAGACTCAGGGGAAGTGAAGGAAAAAGGCTGGCCCTTTTTCATAGAAGCAAGCAGAGACAGAGGCAGAAGACCACCACCAGCATCACAGGCAAGCACACTCCAACTGATTAACAAGAGGAACTCCAGGCTTGAGCTCAGATGGCTTTTTGCATATGTAAAGCTAGAATTCCAGACCCACCCCAGAAATACCTTTGGGCTCAACCCTAGGATCTGGCCATGGGGACACACTTCCTCTAGCCAGAAATGGCTGGAGACAATTTATAATTTTAATAAACCCTTAATTCTTTTGGGGGACATTATTCAAACTACCACACCCACTGTGCAGCTAAAGACTATGAAATAGAGGCTTGAAAGAAACAACAGATGAGATAGATACATAGAATGTCTGCCATACAAAAAGAATTCCTACTGAGCCCAAGATGCAATTACATAGAATAAAACGTAGTTTGTATAATGTGATTTTATTGAAAATTCCCAAATGTATGAAACATCAATTACATGTTTCTTGTTTTTGTTCTTCCTTGGAATTATTTTCTGAGAAAAAGACACTGAAACCAGCAATAAGACTATTTCTAATAAACTTCACTTCTAACCTACTCTAAATTTTACTTTTAAGTCACCTGCTAAACCAGGCAGACATTACTTAATAATAAATCTTCCATTTGCCTAAATATGGCTGATTTGCTATTATTTTGTGGGATCTTTTTAATCCATGTGTGTAACTCTTATGTAGTAGCTTCCTGAACTGATAGTACAGAAAAGAACCAAAGGTTCTCTACACTACATCTTTATTAAACAAGCACTTTTAGAATTATATACATTTTATAATGAATTTTTTTTAGGTTCAAGTCCTTATAAAATGTGTAATACTTCCTTGGACCTGTATTCACTGCTTATTTATTCCAGTGCCACAGCTTGTGATGGTCAGACCTCTATGCAGAGGCAGCCCCCACCCCTTGAGGGGGAGGTGTTTAGTTAGAGCTACAACCTAGATGCTAAAACTGATCGGTCAAATATAAACCAATCAGCTGTCCCACTAACTCACCTGGGGAGGACTTAAAACAGGCTTCCCTAGAGGAAATAGGCCCCTCTTCCCCCACATGGCAATGAAGTAAAGGACTGCTGATCCAGGCCTCAGTGAGGTAAGGCCTGTACCCCTACCCCAGCTGATATCAGCTGGGGTAGGGGGGTAAGCTCCAGACTTCTCTCATAAATCTCTCTGTCTCATAAAGGGAGCTTTCTATTATCTTTTCTTGGGCTGCTTATTTAGGTAAATAATATAAGTTCTGTTAAACTCTCTGACACGTGTTCTCCCCATCCTGGTGGCAGGAGTACTCTGTAACTTCCCACATGATGACTGGGAAATTTCCCCTCCAACTCCCCTTTTCCTAATCTACTAAATTAGCATAAATGTGTAATTAAAATTTAATTCTGTCCCTGTGTACAATTCTTTGGCATTAGAGGACAAGAACTCAGAGGAGGAGGAGGGGGAAGGGAGGATTCCAAACCTCTCTCTCTCTCAGTGTTGCTTTTCATATTAATTATCAGCAACCCGTATCAAGCTCAACTATAGCTTGTGATAGTGAGGGAAGGTCAATAATATGGTACTCTCCGTGAACCTTTGGAAGTTCTGATGATTGAAGTTTCCATCTAGTAATTAGGAGGCTGTAGTTATACATCTCAGTGCACAAAAGGAAGAAATCTGATAACTGGTGAATTAGGAAGACACTGAGAAAATGAAGCACCACTTTTCAGTATGAACAAATTTCTCCTTATTTTCCTATGTGTTAAGTACCAGGGTATTGCATTGAGCATTTCAAAGTGTATGCATATGTTGGTGGAGAGGTACTGTACCTACCTTTTCATTGCTAGGATAAAACACCAGACCAAAATTAGCTGATGCAAACTGGTGTCTCTTGCCCAACTTTCATTTCTTCCTGTGCCATATTCCTTTGCTCATACCAGTCAATTCCATCTAAGCTCAACCCTGCTGAAGTCCTCAAGACATGGGAAGAGCATAAATAGCCTCCCATACAACCACCTCTATCTAGCTTATTCCCTCATAAGCTAAACCTATAGCTCACAGTTCTGTCTGGATGTATGATCAGAATTGTCCAAGAAACTCTGCTTACTGCACTGCAAGGTGTCTCTTAGGCTAATGATTCAAATCATGCCACATTCCTCCCACAAATCAGTTCCAAAAGGCCAAAAGCCAAATAGGTTTCTCTCAGCAACAACCCCACTCTTCTGGTACTAACTTTCTGCTGTAATTCACTTCAAAGTGAAAAAAATAGGGACAAATCACCCTATTAAAAGTGGCTTGCTGACTTGAGGGGAAGCTCCTTGACAGCAGGTGAGTGAGCCAACTCTAGCAAAGGGGGAGCTGGATAGAACACCCCTAAGCCAACCCCCAACAACACACCTCCCACAAGGCCCCACCTTCCAAACTGCCATCAGCTGGGGGATATACACTCAGAACACATGAGGTCACATCTGATTCACACCACCACAGGAGGGAAGGTAAAGACTGGGCACATATCCAGAGGGCATCTTTCCTTTACCAGTCTAACTGGAGATTGTGCATTGCTTCTCTTAGGGGTTAGCTGGCTTCCTAATGCTGTGTCTGGCATGACTCAAGAGGCCTGGTTTTTGGTTTTTTGAGGTAGGGTCTCATTCTAGACCACACCGATCTGGAATTCACTATGTAGTCTCAAGGTGGCCTTCATATTCCTACCTCTGCCTCCCAAGTGGTGGGATTAAAGCTGTACTCTACCACACCCAGCTAAGAGCACTTACCTTGGTGCTTAAATGCTAGAGAACCTCAAACACACAAGTTGGGTCTGTTGGGCCATCTGAACTCATGCTGGGTGACTCATCTTGGGCTTTCTACATTCAGATAACTGAGGGATATGATAAAGTACTATCATGGTCTAGAATCAGAAATTTAGGTGGAACTGAATTCAGTTTCTGCTTAGAGTCACATTTTCTGTTTAGCATGTCTAGGATGGTGACCCCTCCCTCCCTGTCATCTTGTGCTGTAGTACTACTATTATAGTGCATCTTTGTATTGATTGCATTAAGGAACACCCCCCCCCCGTTAAAAATTGCCTTTTGGTTTCTGTTTTTTTGTTGTTGGGTTTTGTTTTGCTTTTCAGACACAGTCTCACTCTGTAGCCCTAGATGTAAGGTCCAAGATCCTCGAGACAGACCACCAGATACACAAGTCAGAGCAAAAGCAAGGGTTGCTTTATTCAAGCAAGTTCGAACCTGGACCGTGGTTACTCAGTCACTTAGCATACTGAGACAGTGCAAAAGCTCAGGCCTTTTTATAGACAAAAGCAAACATCTTTGGGGAATTTCCAGTCCAAGGGTTAGGGTCTGTGTAAGCAAGTTACAAAAGCCAGATAAACAGAACTGAGACCAAGGCCGAGCAGATGTATCCAGCGTTTAGTTATTCTTGTCTTTCCACATTCCTATAGCGTAAGCATTATACAGAAGCCAAAATAGCAATAGTGATTAGTTACTTAATTCTGCCTTCTGGACAGCTGCTTATCTCAAGGCCTTATTACACAGTTATTTTCCTGACTCTTAGCTGTTTTCTAAAATTAAGTATTTTAGGCATTTTCTATTTTACAAGAGAAACATGAATGTCACTGGCACACTTCACACTTCACATAGATGCCCTGGAACTCGAAGCAATCCTAGTTCAGCCTTCCAAGTGCTGAACTGAAGTGCTATTATACCCTCTTGCCCAGTCCTAAGTAATCTTGAGGTCAGAAATAAGCAGAAGAATTTTCTTTAGTTACTTTGTTAGTCTCCCTGTAGCTCAGGCTGACCTGGAACTTATTCTGCAGACTCAGGGTGGTCTCGAACTCAGTGAACCCCCTACCTCTGCCTCCCCAGTGCTGGGATTAAAGGCATGCACCACCACGGCAGGTAAACACAAAAAATTTTAGGAAATAAAAAGTCAACAGTAAAGACCCTACTATGTATAGGTACAGTTTCTTCTATTCTTTATGCTGTATACTTGTTAATTCCATGGTCCTCCGAAATTCTATGTGATACCATTATGATTGCCATTTCATGATCAGGAAACAGAGGCTCTCCCCCAAGGCATTCAAGTGCCTGTGTACTTGCTGTTGAGATATAGCTTCCTATTGGCACACTGTCACTTTCAATACTTTTGGCTTTGTTGAATTCCAGCTCAGCTGACCTACTCTTAAATGCTTCTTGGGCCAATTGGTTCTTTTTGTATGTAAACCTTAAACTGCTCACAAACCTCAGGATTTCTCTGCTTAGACAACTGCCCATTTTGCTGTAGGTTTTCTGTATCTGGAAAGGAGGGTTCCTTTGGCAGGTATTGAAATTCTGGATTTACTACATCTTCTGGTTCCCTTTTCAAAAAAAGATGTTCTTTACTATTTCTGCATATCTTACTGGTCTATTTTGGCTTGCTGCAGGGCAGGGATGTAGCTCATTGGCAGAGTGTATGCTTAGTTATTAGCATGTGTGATTGATGCCTTAGGTTTGTTCCTCAAAATCCAAAAAGAGTAATATTGACAGCGCCCAAAAAGTAGTCTTTGACCTGGGTATAATGATGAGGAAGGGGTAAATCCATATTCCTGGGAAATCACATGATGTCTTCAGACTTATGACATATGGAACCACTTGGAGACAACATGGCGCTGTGACTATACACCTGAGCACTGGTAGCTATAAAGATGGCTGGGACCAGTCCTGGTTTTGATGGTTTCCTGGCCACGAAGCTATGCAAGTTACTTATCCTCTATGAGCCTCAGTGTCCTCAGCTGTAAACCAGAACTAATAACCATACATTCACCATCAGATTGCTGTGGAAATAAACAATTGAAACTACACAAAGCACTGAGTGCTTGCCTAGCATGTACAAGGCCTCAGGCTTGACCTCCTGCACTGCACAGCACACACCTTTAATTCCAGAATTTGGGAGATGGAGGCAGGAAGATCAGAATTTCAAGGTCATGTTCTAATATATAGATCAGTGCCAGCCTGGGTACCTTGGACCATATATCAAGGAAAAAAAAGTCATTTTGTATGGGGCCATCAACCATAGAAAGGCTCAGGGAGGCTCATTAGACTATTTAAGATTGAATTGACAAGTGACTGATCATGGACGGGACAGACAGATCCCAGACTTGGGGCTTGTATTTATTTTATAATCAGAAGAATTCAAGGCCTCCAGTGTGAAGTACTGGGGTTATAGTTTGCATCAATTGTAACCCTCCTGCCACTCCTGTGACTTCTTTCCCAGTCAGGCAGAACAGACACTGAAGAATTTTCAAGGCAAGTTAATTTGTTCCTTTCTTCTGTTTTTGCAGAAGCTACAAAAGCTCCAACACATTTTAAAGTTACTTTAATTAGGCAATGAAGGAATTTTACTGAAATTAGCATATAAAAATATGGCTACATTATTTGCAGGGGTAAGACTGGCCTGAGAGAAAAGGAGATTCCTTTCTTTATGCCTCTTCTTTAGTATGAGAAGTTTTTGGGAATTTTAGTAGGTGCACCCAGAAATAGAAAGCAGGCATTCTTTTCATGGCAGTAGTAAGAACATTTAGAACCCAAACAAAGCAAGCCAAGCATGGTGGCACACACTTGATAGTGTAACCACATGTAGGAGTCTAGGGAGAAGGCCTTGGCTATGAAGAAGAGAAGAATATCTCAGAAAACAAAATGGAAAAGTAGAACCTAGACAGTTATACATGCTTCCCAACCATTTGTACTCAGCCTTCTTGATCATTTTAGAAAAAGTATGTTTGCAGGAGAATGGGCAGATAGGGTGGGAGACTTCAGTTAGGAATAGGGTGGGGGACTTCAGTAGGGTTTCTAGACAATGTTTGGTGACTTCTGATCTCTCTGCTCTTCCCAGGAAGGAATGAAATACTGGCCAGCTTGTGTCCTCAAGTGTTTGGGATGTATTTAGTGAAGCTTGCTGTGGCCATGGTGCTGGCTGGTGGAATTCAAAGAATTGATGCTACAGGAACAAGGGTCGAATTTTGAGAACAATAGTGCATACAAGGGAGAGAAAGAAGTCAGATCTTTTTTCTCCTGAGTTGAAAAAGAAAATACCATTCTTGTTGAGAGAGGATCGGTTAGAACAAAGTACAGTGGTACATATGTATAAACAGCCATCATGATATCCATTGCATTGGGCTGGAGAGATGGCTCAGCAGTTAAGGCACTTGCCTCTAATGCCTAAGGCCCCGGTTCAATTCCCCAGGACCACATAAGCCAGGCCCACAAGGTGGTGGCCCTCGTGCTCTCCCCCGCCTCTCTCTCCTTTTCTCTTTCTCTGTATCTCTGCTTGAAAATGGATAAATAAATTATAAAGAAATCCATTGCATGTATGCTAACTTAAAATATTCACTGAAAAATCTGTGCAGCTTTATTTCTAAATGTTATCTTTTAAAGCTAAATATCTTGTACTTAATCTGGTATCTATATCAGAATCTGCTGATCCAGAAAATTTTAAAACTAAGTTTTTCAATGGTTACTTTTCCTTTAGCCTATAGAAGGGTGTCATAAAATACCATCTTTACACTTCTATTACTGCGTGTTTTTCATCAGATCCCCTGTCTCTCTTCAAAAAGAAAAGATTAGCCAAGCATGGCGGCACACGCCTCTAATCCCAGCACTCAGTAGGAGAATTCCAGTGAGTTTGAGGCCAGCCTGAGACTACATAGTGAATTCCAGGTCAACCTGGACTAGAGAAAAAAAAGTGATGGTAATGGCTCCAATCTGTGACTGTCAGTGTGGTTCTCGGTCTGCTGGTAGACAGCACGTATGCCATCACCATGAGGTGCTACAGGTTGCATGTGCATTCAATACATGTGGACGACAGGAAGCTCTTTTGAAGTAAATATGCTTCACTGACCTGAATGAGCCTCCTATTGGCATCACAGCCAAAGAGTAACAAGAGACTAGAAGAGCATCATTGTAGTCAGGCTGTTAGCAGGACTCTAAAACCATAGAGCCTAACAGTATAGAATCTTAAATAGAAGGGTTTCATAGGTCACCTATCATTTATTTGCAAGGTACTTCTCTGCTAATTGTTAAGCTAAACTAGTGGTTTCTTAGTGATATGTTTAGAAAATATTTACTACTAAAAATTTTGGTGAACTAATATAGTTATATGTACAAAAAATTACATTTGAAAAGTAATCATTTTAAGATAGATATTTCACTAAGCTACTGAAAGTTTATATAAAATGAAAAAGTTTTCACTTGTTATAGTCTTAAGGATCATATATAATATGTATATGGTATGTACAAACTTGATACTTAAGAGAAATACTTTAAAAAATAAAAATACTATTATGACTTGAATGGATAACTTTACTCATAGTAGTTTGGGGTTTAGTTCCCTTACTAATTTTTTTGTAATTATTTTTTCTCCTATTGCTAAGGACCAAACAGCTGAATCTCCAACACCATGTAAAAATAGATAAAATGAGGGCTGGAGAGATGTCTCAGCAGTTAAGGCACTTGCCTGCAAAGCCTAATGGCCCAGGTTCTATTTCCAGTACCCACATAAAGCCAAATGCACAAAGTGGTGCATGCATGGTACCCCTTCTATGCCTCTCTCCTTCCATGTGCAAATTAAAGGAAAATTTTAATAAAAATAGATAAAATTCAAAAGTTTGTAAGTCAAAAGTTGTGAAAATGTTGTCATGCATGGGCCTAAGCATCTGGAAATGTTGTATAATCTACTAATAGAATTTCAATGTCACATTCAATAATGCAGAATTGTTACATTCCTAACAGTTAACTTGTCCAAAGATTTTTCTAGTGAATCCTTCCTTGATGAGCCAGACATAAAATACAACACTGAATACAGTATATAAATTATGTCCACATTTCGTGTGGACCATTTTCTTTCTAAGATTAATTATGCTAATTCATGGGTCTATTTAAGAAACTGGAAACTTCACGTATTTATCTTTTTCTAGATGAATCTCATCTCTTATTGGTTGGGGATCCTGATACCAGGAAATCTCAAATATGCAGCCAAGATTATACCAAAATCTGTGTTGACCACAGGGATTGGATCTACGAGTGCAGGTACTGTGTGACAATTCCAAGTAATTTAACCTTAACACAAAGTTAGCACAATGTTTTTTTTTTTCTTATGAAAAGGTGTCTATTGTAGGGTAACTTTCAAGCCAATTCAGTCACTGCCAAAAGCTGAAGGAGAGATGCACCGTTAAGAGTTGCAGCTCGAAGAAAACGTTTTCTAGAGTCTGTGGTCTCTTGTATCTGGATCTTAGTTTTGAATAAATGCTACGATTTTTCTCATTCCAAAATGATGACATTATACCTATTTATGTAGGAATATATATATATATATATATATATATATGTATATATATACATATATATATACATATATATATATATATATACACACACACACATATCATTTGTTATATTATGAAGACCTAGAAACAGGACATATAAAATAAGGAGAAATTCACTTTATAAAAGCAGAAATGGCATAGGGCTTAAGGCATTTTCCCAGGCAATAGCAGCTTCTACTGAGACTTCTAAGGCAGAGATTTGCCCATTAGTTTCAGGTGCATACTTGAATGTGTGTGTGTGTGTGTGTGTGTGTGTGTGTGTGTGTGTGTGTGTGTGTTTCCATTCATACTTCTTCAGTATACTCAAGTGTCAGGAAATTTAAGGAAAATTATTTTTACAAATGAATTTTGATGTATTTTTCACTCTTGCTGTAGAATTTCTCTGGTCCTAAAATTGGGCGTTTTGTGTCACATGTTCCTTTCTACCTGCTAAAGGAGCCTCATTTCTATCACCTATCCTCAAATTAAAAAAAAATATTTTATTTATTCATTTTCAAGCAGAGATGCAGAGAGAGAGTGTGTGTGTGTGTGTACCAGGGCCACCACCTTGTGGGTCTGGCATATGTGGGTACTGGGGAATTGAACCTGGGACCTTAGGCACTGGAGGCAAGTGCCTTAACCGCTCTCTAGTCCTATCCTCAAACTTCTTATGCAACACTGATCCTTTAAAACTTATATAAGATAATGTATACATCAATAGGTACTGGTAAGATGGGAATTATGCATTGAGGGTAGACAAGTTTCAGAATATTGGAAATATGTAAAGAGCCCTGCCTGCACGTTTCTGTATCTGTGGCCAAGTCTTCTTAATTACTGGATATTATGCCAGTAATCAAGTGTAGCCTAAATAGGATGGGGAACCTAACATGTAGTTCCTTAGTTCTAAAGTTTGCAGTTTGAACATTCCTGTCATCAATTAGTGACTTTAATTTTAAAATTCTATAGAGCCACAATGTTTAAGATAATAAAGGACAACAGTTTTATGTCTCAAACTTCTATAAAAATGGGCTGTTTACAAATTTATATACACCTAACCATTTGATGTCATTACAAAGTGATCTTTGTAATTAGAATAAAAATTCTTAGTGAATTGCTTTGCTTGGTGTAATGGTTTGATCCAGGTGTCCCCCACAAACAAATGAATGTGTTCTGATAGATTGATCCTCAGCTGATGGCAGTTTGGGTTTTACAACCTCGATGAAGCTGTGTTGTTGGGGACGGGCTTATGGGGTTATAAGCCAGCTTCCCCTTGCCAGTGTTTGGCACACCTTCCTGCCGCTGTTTGCAGTGCTGTGGCAGAGGTGAT
>PVHP010021735.1:0-12015 GCA_004024765.1 Zapus hudsonius | reverse complement strand
CTTGCGCAGCAACTAGAAAGCTGACCGCAACAGTTTTGGTACCAGGATGTGGGGTCATCTGTTGCTGCTAGAACCCCGATCTTGTGGCTTTGGGCTTTTGGAAGTGATCTGCAGGAGGAATGTGGAAGGATTTGAACTCTAGGCCTAAGAGATGCCTCACAGTGTTGTGAGTACAGCTTCATGGATCATTCTGGTCAGAGTTGAAAGACCTGAATGTAATGAGAACTATGGACTGTGTGGTTTGGCTTACGAGGGGGAGAAAGAACTTGGTCAGGACTGTGCCAGAAGCAGTTTGCGTGAGAGGCTTGCTGCGTTCTGCCTGTCTGTGTCCTGGGAACCTGTGCAGGGTTGTGTTACGTAAAGATGGACTGGTGTGAGCAGATGGAGATGGCACAGAAAGATCTTTGGGTCGAAACTGCTGCCCGTTCACCTGCAATTGTTTGAGAGATGACAACCATTGAGATTCAGCCAGCTGGTCTGCATAGGACCAACAAGAATGCGGACTTTTTGAAGGAAGGGGCCTGAATGCTTTGATCCCCCCCTGTATTAACAAGTTGGTAGCCCACCTGGTTCTGTGGAATGGAGATTGGTTAGAAAGAGAGGGTCATTGGATTTGTAACACAGTTTTGTTTTTGAAAAATGGCCATCAGGGTGTGAAGCAGGTGTGCAAGGTTGCCTGCATGGAGCCCGATGGGGCTATGAGAATGAACTGTAGGTTGCAATGGAGACCCAAAGAATTCCAGGACTACAGATGGGTGCCATGGCGAGCTGCCAGCACCGGATGAAGTTTTCCCGGACTGTGAGTAGCCGAGCTGGAGGGGTGGAATTGAATCTCCAAGAGACTTGTCTTATTGGTTAAGAATCATTGAACTTGGAGTTAGAGATTGATGGTGCCATTTGTTTTAAATCTTGCATTGGTCAATCTGTTTTTGCTGTGCCTCATGTTTTGCATTGTGAATGTTCTGTGCCATTATGGGTTTATTTTTGGTATTATGGCTCAGTTGAAAGCTGTGGGGATTTAAGAGTTGAGCTGAATGCATCGTATTTACATCTTGAATGATTATTAGTTTGTGGGGGCCAGGGCCGGACTGTCATGGTTTGATCCAGGTGTCCCCCACAAACAAATGAATGTGTTCTGTTAGATCGATCCTCAGCTGATGGCAGTTTGGGTTTTACAACCTCGATGAAGCTGTGTTGTTGGTGGTGGGCTTATGGGGTTATAAGCCAGCTCCCCCTTGCCAGTATTTGGCACACCTTCCTGCCTCTGTTTGCAGTGCTCTGGCAGAGGTGATGTCCAGCCCTCTGCTCATGCCATCGTTTTCCCTGCCAGAATGGAGTCTCCCCTCGAGTCTGTAAGCCAAATAAACCCATTCCTCTACAAGCCACTTTTGTTTGGGTTCTTTCTGCGCAGCAACTAGAAAGCTGACCGCAACACTTGGTGATTGGTTTATGTTTCTTTTCTAACAAGGACATCTAATTTCTGCTGCATTGATCACTGAGCTCTTTGTTGCAAAGCATTATAGTTTTGAGTTTTATATGTTAGCTCTTTTAATTGCAGTTAGACAAATGAAGATTTTTTAAAATATAGTTTTAACAGTCAGAAGCATTTTATTTTTAAATTCTATGAACTAGTTAATAAATAATATTGTAATGATTTGGAATATTAAACGTCCAAGTTTAGCATTTAGTAAAATTTTGCTTGACAAATTCCCTTTTTAGAATGACAGGAAATATATGCAACTTAAGAGTCTGTACTTAGACCAGTTCCCTTTCCTTTACTCAAAATAAATGCTGTAAGAAACATAGTATAATGTTTCGACAGGAAAGCAGTATAGAACTTGGGTTATATGGCTATCTTGCCATATAGTAGCAAGAGTCAAATAAAAGTATTTTACTGTTACACTATGGAGCATACCTAGCTGTCATTAAAGAAAAATAACCCTTTAACTCACTTATTCTCCCTTTTCATCCATGTATTAGGTGAATTCCTTTTGAAAAAAAAGTTATCTGGAAAAGCTGTCTAGAACAGGTCAATACAAATATGCCCAATCTTATCTTCCTGAGTGTCAGATTTGAGGAAGAGTATTTCCAAATTAGTAGCTCACCTACTCTTATGTTAAAACCATACTATGTCTTCACAGGAAAAAAATAAAAAACACAAAACAACAACAAACATTTTAGTTGAAGTAAACCTTGCTTTTTCAAAAAGGCCAATAAAATAGTGATCCAAAGATTATTGTTTAAGAGTCTAAGACACCTTCACAACCTGGTCTAATGATTCATTTTTCCATTCAGAAGTACCTTAATTACATATAAAGGAGAATAATATATATGCTTTAATCGGATTAGTTTCAGAACAAATAAAAGAACACATTAGAGAAAAGTTACTTAAAAATAGTTTTTATATCCACAGTTTGCTCAAATACTTGTTTCAGAGAAATAGTTCTGTTTTTAATTGCTTAATTTGTACTAATGCGATGGCAGGTGGTCACATGCAGTCCATGTGGGATTCTAACATGACATTTAGTGAGTTTTCCGACGTGGACCATCCCTTTGATGCATCTGTTGAAGGAAGGGACTGTAGATTTGGATTACTACTCTCTGCATCTTCCAGCTTTTCTGTGTTATCTTCCCAGTTAATGTGGAATCTTGTGACTCTGGGATTAGATGCCAAAATATTCCTTTGAAGCTAGAGAAAGGAAGCACATAAATGGTAAATACCAGGAAAGTTAGATTAGAAATAGAAGCTAAGTTCACATATGGAGGTATACACCAAGGAAAGCACTTCCAGCATATTCACTAATAAATAAAGGCTAAAGCCATAGCACAAGGCCTTGGGTCCAACCCTCAGAAACATAAAAAAAGGTAAGTTTTCAAGAAAAATGAGAATGAATAATTTTCCTCAAATACAGCCTTTTATTGGCAGCATCCCAGTGGTAAGTACTATGGCTGGTTCTTAGAAGCAGTACTCTAGTTTCCTCTCCTGCTATACAAGGTCTACACAGGTGACAGTAGATTGCTAGGTCCCCCCAACCATGTACAAAACACTCCAATGGACAATAAATACACCACACATATACGTCACCAAAAGAAAAAAGATTTATGGCCTTTAGTTTAACCTCTAAGAACAGTAAAGAGAATAATATACAGGTAGGTATCTAAGCGTTCATATATAGAAACAAGCACAGGCCAGGTATGGTGGTTATCACTTACAATCCCAGAATTTAGGAAGGCTGATGTAGGAGAATCTCCGTAAGCTTAAGAACAGCCTGGGGTAACTCCACAAAACATCTTCCCACAATTTTGGGAAGAGTCATAGACAAAATTATTATTGATGAATACTATACATGTTCTATAGGCTGAAATGAACAGAGGCCATGACAAGGGCCTGATTCTTATAGGCCTCTTGTTTACAACAGGTACTTTTCATTTTTCTAAACCATCAGACTCAAAGCCTACATTCCTGAGGAAGGCAAAGTGGGATAATCCATAGAAATGGAACAGTGATTAAGTTGCCCAGAACTTCAAGTTTAATTTTTCTTAAAGCCCTTTTCATAGTGTTATCATGAAACAGCAACCACCTAAAATAATATATAGTTCAAGTAATTGAAAATGAATAGTTAGAACATTACCTTAGAAAAGTCTGGTTTTACTGGTGGATTTTCCCTTAATTCTATTTCAGTATATTCATTATTTACATAATAGCCAACTCTAATAAATTCTTGACCTCGATAGGTGCAAGTAATTAGCACAACTGTTACACCTACTGCATCTGCATCTGGAATGAGTCCTGGATTAGGTGCATCGGCCTGGAATAATTTAAAAAGAAATACAAAACAACTTAATAGCAGGCAAGATTGGGGTTTCAGTGCACTGTGTTGAAGGTGCAGCAAGGAGATGTACTTGGAAATTACATTGGGAAGGCAGGCGTTCTTACTAATTCACTATGTATATATAGATGGATGATAGATACATAGATCATCCATTTATCCATCTCTCTATCATCTAATTATTTTTGAGACCAGAGTGTGGTCTCTCTCTCTCTCTCTCTCATCTCCCGTCTCCTTAGCACCAGCCCATGAGCTACAATGCTGCCAGAATTAGTATCTAAACAGTATCCTTATTTATTTTGAATTTTTATTTCTTTGTGGGGGATGGTACACTAGGATCTATAGTCATTGCAAATTCCAGGCACATGTGCCACTTTACATCTGGCTTTACATGTGTGCTGGGGTATCACACCAGGGCCAGCAGGCTATGCAAGAAAGTGTTTTTAACCACTGAGATGTTTCCCCAGTCCCTTAACTATTTGGCTTAAAAAATAGCCTTAAAAAATTTCTCTCTCTCTCTTTGTGTGTGTGTGTGTGTGTGTGTGTGTGTGTGTGTGTGTGTGTGTGTGTGTTTATGTGTGTTTATGAGTGTGCCAGGGTCTAAAGCCATCCAACTTTATATGGGTGGCTGGGAAATGAAACCCAAGATGGCAGGCTTTGCAAGCAAGTGTCCTTGACCACTAAGCAATCTTCTCAGCTCCTTTCTTTGCTGCTTTTAAAACCTCAGGTGTTTATTTCCCCTTCTAAGGAACAAAAATCTGTTTGTTGACATCATTTATAAAGCCCCTCACAATGTCACCTCCAAACATCACATCTGTGCACACCTCCTTTAGCTCTATTCTTGTGCTTATTTTGCACAAGTAACACAAGTTCATTCATGCCTTGGTGCCTTCATCAGTGTTTCATTGGCTGGAAAGTTACTTGTCTCACGCCCAACTCGAAATTTATCTCTGATGTATTTGTCATATGTATCCTTCTGATTCAGGAGTTTCTTCTTTTTCTACATGTATGTATTGCCTGACCCAAATCTTCCAATATATACCCAGTAACCTAAGTTCATGTATGGGGATTTATTGTTTTGAAATTCATTCATTATTCATTTCTTGTCCTGAAGGGTTTAAATCTCCTTGGAGACTCCAGAATGGAGACAGGGAGCCTCTCCACAGTATGCCGTCTGTTTTAGAAATCCTATTCATCTCCTTTTGGGGGATGAAGGAATAGGGCTATTATCAGGATATCCAAAAGGCTTCTCATATGCGTGGAAGAAGGTAGAAATGGGCAATGCAGGCAGGTCAATAATGCTATCGGAGCTCTTCCCACATATTACTTCCCACCATGGTACAAACTGGTTCTAAGAATGTCTCTGTATTTTTTAATTTCTTTGTCAAGTCATTCAGCTTGAACAAATTTGAGTTGACAAGTATGCAAGCCACTCAGTTACTTAGGATGGAAAAGCAACAGGTAGAGATTGTGGCCAAATCAGCAATATGGGGCAGATATCAAGACAGTTTGCTGGTCTTAGACCGTTCGTGAGAAAGGCATGTTTACCTATTCTGAGACAAAACCACATCAGACCAGGAGAATAGTCTAACAGTTTGCTTAAAAAAGAAAACAAAAACTGTATCATTTCTTTCTGCTGATAGCTAACACATGATTCAAATCACACAGTTTTCTTTGTTCCCTTTGGCAACACATACATTGATACAACCAAAGTTACTTAGCATTACAAGTTGTTTATTTATCTGTGTGTGTTTGGGGGGGGGGGGTGCACACACAGGTACTGTCCCTGAAAACTAGCACCAGATTTTTACACTTTTTGTCTCTGGCTGTTATGTGGGTGCTAGGAATTGAACCTGGGTTGCAGGCCTTATAAAAAAATGAATATTCAAAAACATTTTAATTTTAATTTTTTTTTGTTTTGTTTTTCAAGGTAGGGTCTCGCTCTAGCCCAGGCTGACCTAGAATTCACTATGTCATCTCTGGGTGGCCTTGAACTCCCGGCAATCCTCCTACCTCTGCCTCCCTAGTGCTGGGATTACAGGCATGCACTACCACGCCAGGCCAAAAATATTTTTGAAGGACTTTTTTTTCCTATATACTACAAGTCTTAACCATTGAAACAGGGTTTATTTCAACCCACACTCACACTAATATGTGTGTGTGTGTGTGTGTGTGTGTGTGTAATTTTTTTTCCCCCCTCAAGGTAGAGTTACCAGGCTGACCTGGAATTTACTACGTAATTTTAGGCTGCTCTTGAACTCACAATGGTCCTCTACCTCTGCCTCCTGAGTGCTGGGATTAAAGTTATGTGCCACTATGCTTGTCTTTTTATGTGTTTTTTTTTTTAAGTAACACATATGACTATATAACTATGTGCCAATCCAAGTTGCTTCTACTACAACACGATTCCTCAGTAAAGTATGTCTGTTCCAGGCTTGTGGGTCAAAGAAAAACCTCTGCTTTACATAACAATTTCAAGAAGTAAAGTTTTAACTATAGATACAGATCTGTCAATAGTTTACTAATAACTGCTTTATCCCTTGTAACATTGGCTAAGGGAGACCTTATGGGAAAGTGGACTAACTACCAGAGGTCAGAGGGTCTTTTGATGGGCCTTCACAAGATGGTGTGCTCACACAATTCAGTTCAGAGGCACTTTCAATTCATGAAACTTAAGTAGAGTAATACTTACGCATAAAATATCTGAAGCTGAAGCTGTGGTATCTAAGATCATAGTTATATTAATATAATCTCCCTCACAAATAATTGGAAGGGTCCTGGGATCACCCAAGCAGTACTCTCTAAAGCATGTAGGTAACATGTTTGGTAAACCACTGGACTTTTCATTCTGCTTACTTCTGGTCACACATCTGTCTGCTAAGCTTGTAGTTAACTGATTATGCTAAAAGAAAGTTTTATCGTACTCTGCACATGCCTCAAGTCAATGTGTTAAAATCTCTCTGCATAGAACCAAGTATGGTTCCTTTGTAACAGACACTGCCTGAAATGTGGCAGAAGCAGATTAAATATGAAAGTAGTTGAAGCAGAATTATTTCACATGAAAGGGGCAAGGACCATTTAGTAACACACTGTGTATGCACATTGGCAAGGAGGAGGCTTACCTGAAACACAAACATGTGCCTCCCTGCAGGAACTGGGCCCACTAAAACGGAGTCTAAAACTTGATCATATTCTTCACTTTCTGCAGAGCCCACATAGATGATTTTCCATTCCAAATCTAGGGTTAAAAACCAAAAACGTTTCCTATCAGCAATCACATTAACAGATAACAGTCCTTTTTGATGCCCATGCTACTCTTTATCTCACAGAACATCAAGACACTGAAACAGTCCTTATAAAAATCTTACCCAAGATCATATTTCAGGCCAGAATTTCTCTAAATGCTCTTTTTGCTTCTCAAAAGCACATGATAAGAAACTTGTGAAGGCTATAAGCCTTGTCTTCAGGAAAGGATATTGGCATATGGGAGCATTTATCTGACAATTTCCATTTCTCATGCTGATTTGGATATGCAACCACCCAGCCCCCTTCTGTGTGCCATCCTTTAACAACCTTAACATTGGGAAGTGAGCCCAGTGAGTACAAATCAGCATGGCATCCAAAATGGAAAAAACATTAGCAAACCTCCTTGTGGCTTATAAAGGCTCATCAACTGCAGAACATTTGTTGACTTGTATCATTATAACTTTTCCTGAAGATGTTTGTTACTAATCTTTATAGTTACCATTAATGTACATTACTAACTATATTACTGTGGTTTAAGGACACAGTGGGGCTTTTTCCTTAGGTTACCCCTTTCTGTTATACATTCTTAAAACTGGAAGAGCAGACCAAGATCCTTACAGGTCTTTATACATAGAGCACATAGAGATGGGCATAAGGACAAGACACACTGGTGCACATAATTTCACACACAGTTCAGTTTAGCAGATTTCACTAAGTCCCTTTTTACTATAGCATGCTCTTTGGAGAAGCTGAGGAGTAAAACCGCCACTCTTTGAAGGACTCTTCTCTTTATCAAGAGGAGAGACAACTTGACAACCTTGGAGACATTCTCTTCTGGAGGGAAATTAGCAAGTGTGACCTGTTTGGATTAATTAGTGATTATACCAAGCATCCGCAAGGGTGTGAGTTTCCAATGGAGAATGTAGTGACATTTTTGTGTAACTGTGTAGATGCTTTTGTGGCCTAAAGATGTTTTGTGTTCTTAGTACACTTCTAGATTCAGGGTCTTCCACCTGTCATCTCATAAAACCACCTATTTGTTAGTGGAGATAGAAAGCAGGTAATATCAGAACCAATATCAAATACAAAGTCATAGAGGTAGGAACCTACTTGGTGTGTTCGAGAGAAAGCAAGGTGTCTGAGACTAAAACGGAGAGGCAAGGGGAAATATGACCAACAAGAGACTGGGGATGAGGGGCTCAGCCAGATCATGCCAGGCTTTGAAGGCTATCATAAGGACTTTGGTTTTGACACAGAGTGCATGGGAAATCACTGAAGTTCTTCAACTCTTTGCTGTGCTGGGGATCAATCCCATTAAGAATGCCAGCAACCTAGCTTGACCACTGTGCTACAACCCTCAGGCCCTAAGGGTGTTGAGCAAAGAAGTGACAGGGACCAACTGCAAAGGATCAGGTTTTTTTTTTTTTTTTTTTTTTTTTTTTTAAGGTAGCCCAAAGCTGACGTGGAACTCACTCTGTAGTCCCAGGCTGGCCTTGAACTCACATTCATCCTCCTACCTCTGCCTCCCAGTGCTGGGATTAAAGTCATGCACCACCATGCCTGACTAAAGGATAGTTTCAACTGCTGTTTTCAGTGTAGATTGCATGAGAGCAATGAAACAGGAGGGTGTTTTAACAACTGGAAAGAAACTGCAGTAGCTTGGATCATGTGTGGCCATATTTATCCTGGATAAATTTTGGAGGCAGAAGCAGCAGAAGCCCCTTGTTTTGTTGAAGTAGGGAGAAAACATTGGGGAGTTAGTTTTATATATGTTTGAGATATCTACTAGGCCTTTAAGATGACACACTGAATATGTCAGATAAAAATTTGAAAATAGGCAAGGAAACCAACAGGATTCCTAGGGAGTGAGCTTTAAGGTTCTCCAAAGTTAGCTACAGAAAATAAATCAGTAACTAGGTTAGGAAACTACTGGCTCATGAGGAAAGTAGTGATCCATAAGCCAAGGGATGAAACTGTTTTCAGGGAAAAGAGATGTGAAAGCTAATCAATTAATCAAGGACAAACGAGGCTGAGAACTGTCACACAGAGGTGCTTATAAAACTAAACTTCATATGTATTTGTACCACTGTATATAATGCTCTTGGCTCCTGCTTGGTATAAATTAAGTTGGTGTTGTGGTCTGTCAAAGGACTACAGTCATTATGAGCCATAGCCTGTCACTTTACAGTTTTAAACTTTAAATACTTTAACATATGGATATGATTATGTAAACATGTATGTACTATATATGTGTAAGTTATGACTTGGATAGATCATGTAATATACCCAAATTCACAGTTGTTTATAAATCCAAGAATCACAATTCAAGCTACTTTGCTGCAACTCCAAATCTTTGGTTCTAAGAACTGGGAAGTTAAATCATCTCCTTCATGGCTTTCAAGTCATGGAGTATACAGAGTATCTTCTCAGGAAGAATGGTTCAGAGCAGAGATGACCGCAGCTAGACCTACCAGTAGTAAGCCCAAATGTGACTGAGGAACATCTCCACATTGACTGTGATGTATGCTTGTAAGCAGCTACTGAATTTACATGGTCAGTAGTTTTTTTTTTAAAAGTTTCAAAATAGGGCTGGAGAGTTGGCTCAGCGGTTAAGGCACTTGCCTCCAGTGCCTAAGGCCCCAGGTTCAATTCCCCAGGATCCACATAGGCCAGACCCACAAGGTGGTGGCCCTAATGCATTCTCTCTCTCTCTCTCTCTCTCTCTCTGCTTGAAAATGAATAAATAAAATATTTAAAAAGTTTCAAAATATATGTATTTTAATAATGATTTATTTTTGTATCATTTACTTTCAAAATATTCCACTTTGAACATTAAATTATATAGTCACCTGTTGCCTACTTGATAGCTAGCCTGAATTCCTATTTTTTAAAATTATTATCCATAATTAGATACACTTAATAAGGGAATAATGTGTTGATGTCTCCAGTTCCCCTATTTCCCTCTTCCCTGTCCCCAGTTAGTTGGATATCCTCCTCCCTGGGCAGTCTGGATCAGTCCATGGGGTAGGGGGTTATGAAAAGCCTAGGAGTCAACCCTGTTCCACCCCCTTTTGCACATTGTTACTAAGGGGGCAATGTGTCTGGATATACTCCCCCACCATGGTCAGTAGTTTTGAGAAATTAAAATCAGCTGTTTTTAGTTTAAGCCTAGTTTTTGTTTCCTAGCTCCCTGTGTTGCAGATAGGAAAGGATAAGATCTAGGAGTTTATTTCTTTTATGTTCACTAATTTGCTTCATTTGATCATGGTAACCCCAGCCTGGAAGTATCTCCACTTGTGCTGGTGGCAATGAGGGAATTTGAAGGTAACTGGAAAGTATGAAGAATCAGAACAAGCCTGAGGTTCCAAAGGGGACAAACCCACTCAAGTCTGCTGCACTGCCAATACTAAACCTTAGAATTTAGTAGGAAGGTCAAACTTGTCAAGTTTGGGAACTATCAGGTCAAGTACAATAAAAGCCTTTACTCAGCCTCAGTTTTGAAAGTTGTTCTTCTCTATGATACAAGCCTTCTGATAGCAACAACCAAAGTATCTCAAGAGCAAATTGCTACTTAAGGCTTCTTCTAAAGAAAAGCAACAGGACATTTTTAAGGTAAAGTGCAAATATTTGGAAGTTATTGATAAAAAATGGCGGCAAAGCTGTGGTTTGGGGCTAGACACAAAGTAATTTATAAACTGAAAATCTTCTTCCAAACGTTTGTAATTCACCTTCAGGAACTTCATTAAAAATATTTACAATACAAAAGAACCTATAAGGAACATATAAAGTTAACCTATCAAGTTAAATGGTAAACTGAACTTCCTTAATCCACACAACCTTTAGGTGGAGTTCAAAGGCATGGCACCTTTTTGAAAGATTCCTTTGCAGTTTTGGAATGACTCAGCTTAAAATATTTTATAATAATAGTACCTGGGATGTGAAGTGTACCAATGGAAGTAGGTGTATTAACATCCTTAATATGATTCAGGGTTTGAAGGGATCCCAATTAAATGGAACAGAGTTTGGTTCTATGAAAGGCTGGGTACAAGCTGTTCAACATAGCCGCCCTGTAACAACATCCTGAATCTTCTTTCAAACTGGAAGCCATGGCCAGTGAAATGCCTGTACTCTGAAAAACTTCTAATGCCTAAAAACACTACCGTATAGATGCAATGGCCTGACCAGTGTTTTGGGTTTTTTTTCTTTTTAATTTGTCCAGTTGCATGTAAAATTGGCAGTACAAAAGAAAAATGATTGTTGGGTTTGGAAAGTCACCTAGTAGTAGTTGGGAGAGTCAATCAAAAGGAGTAACAAAAGCACCCTTTAATTTTTACAGTTACGTGGTGAGTACCAGATTTTAACGAAGGAGTGTCATCCTTTCAAATGAGTGTCATCCTTTCAAATGCCCCACATATAAAATGTATGTGCACTTGGTATTAAACACGAGGGCTGTATTAAAGTGCTGGCTGGGTTAGCTGAGTAGTGGGGAAAGAA
The DNA here is from genome assembly GCA_004024765.1 of Zapus hudsonius. Lineage (NCBI taxonomy): Eukaryota > Metazoa > Chordata > Mammalia > Rodentia > Dipodidae > Zapus > Zapus hudsonius. The sequence goes on along the minus strand of PVHP010021735.1, from coordinate 445 downwards.
GACTGTTAAGTTTTCACAACTTTGTGTATATATGTTGGTTTTATAAATTAAAGCTAGCATACTACATACATTAAGCTATTTCAATGAAAAAATGCTTTACGTGCCATGATTAATACTTTTAAATGCATTTTGCCTACTTGCAAGTTCCAAAATGTCTCCTTATTTACTAAAATTCCCACTGAAGTTAAACCTTTTTCCCTTTCCGAATTTTAAAAGGAATCACCCAATTACTTTAGTAAAATCTGAGAAAAGTAAAGCTAAGTGGTCATGCTTTAGCTTTCTAGAAACATTACTGCACTCTGCATCTGTGTATATTTTGAGGACTTTAGGACGCACGGAGGAGATGCTCCCGCACAGCTATGGGGTCCGTGCCGCGGTGGAGAGCCGCGGGGAGGCGGGCAGAGGCGCAGCAGGTCCCGGAGCGCCGGGAGCCGCGGGGTGCACG